>JAJHUR010109936.1:1357-17826 GCA_027495735.1 Lutjanus campechanus | reverse complement strand
ACACTTAATGCATGCACACAGCTGCATTTCCAAATCCAGCACTGTCACACTTTCTACTCTGTGTGTGTGTGTGTGTGTGTGTGTGTGTAGGAGTAGCACAGCTGGAGGGAGCAGATGTTACATGGTGTCCCAGGGGTAGCAGAAGGCCACGCACCATCTCACCCCGTCCCAGCGCTTACACAGACAGGCTGGCTTAGGGTGAACACTAGACAGGCTGGCTGCAGGGCCAGCACAGATAAACCCACTCATCACTGACGCTAATTAATACTGAGAGAAATTCTGCAGCATACTCTCCACTCCAGCTCACCTCATTAAAAACGGTCAAATCCCATGTCCTGTCTTGCTCCCTTGTGATCGGCCTTTTTGATTTTTTTTTTCTCTTCTTTTCCTTTCATACACACTGGTCAAAGCGATCCTTTGCCTCACAGATGTCATGCTTTATTAATCAATTTGCTTCATCATTTATTAGGAAGTTCTCTCTTTTTCGTGGCTGCACATGTGTCTGTGCATCCCTCCATCTGCATCTACGAATTTCTTGGTGCAACAAGTGTTCCTATATGTCAGAACAGAAAGAAGCCTTTGTTCAGTTTGTGACTTAATGGACCTGAATATAGACACATCCTGAACATTAACACTGAAAGCAAAAGCAGTTAATGTCACTAAGAAAATAATTTCTGCTCGCGTCATGTCTTCCAGGAATGGACTTCTCAGAACTCCCTGTCTCCTGAGCTGTTTAAGTGTCTTTCTTCTCTTTTGTCTGCAAGTTTTTTTTCATTCACAGCACAGCACATTAGTGAGAACTGTCTCTTAGTTGCAAGCATCTATCATTCTGTCGACTCTGCCTTCCCTTGTGCTTTGTTCTGTCCTGCCCACCCATCTGTCCAGACTGCTGGGGGGCTTGTACCCAGAGAGCCTGCAGGTGAAGGGGCTGGATGCAGGAATTTTCAGCAGACAATTGACATGCACCTCATGTCAAACACACCATATGTTGAATCCATCACATGCTCAAAAAAAAAAAAACATCTCCTCAAATCCATTTGGCACAGCCCAAAACATCTCTGCTGAAGCTTAATCAGACTTATTAAAACAATTAAGTCTGAACATATTGCAGCCATGAAGCTCAGCAGCCAACTCGTTAATACCGCTTCAAATATCTATAGTGGTGCATTCATGCACACTATGCCCATTCCATACATTTTCATTAGACTGCATTAGCAGACAACCCAACCCTGTAATGTATGAATGTGATGGCTTTCTGACTCTGTAAGTTCTTCTTACAGAATTAAAAGCTGTCCCTTTCAAGGTCACCTGTAGGTAGAGATGGGTAGAGCCATCTACCGCCACCTGATAACCCATACTCACCAACCACGAGACCTCAAAATCAGAGGATACAAAATCAAAGCAGGGACTTTTATTCTCTGTACTCTGGTGACTTTTAAAGGGCAACTACATCCACTCTATTTCATTCAACTGTGTTTTGAATTTTTTTTTTTATATCATTCTGTAGTTTCCCAGTAGTGTTCCTCATGTATGCCAATATGAACATTCAGATTGTTGTCAAAATACATACGTTTTTAGGTTAAAAATGCAGAATTTTCTAAGCCACTCTAAAACCGTTTTTCCATGTGACATGACATCGAGGCAGCGAATCACCAGAGTAACCGCTAACTGCTGCTCACTGTATTCTGTTGTAACTCTCTTTGGCTGTTGCTAACCTCCTAGCTGCTGAGAGCTGCTCAGAGCACTGAGTGTTTACGTTTACACCACAGGAAACTGAATCAGGCTCAGCAGTCTGAGTGGCCACGGCCAAACCAGGACCAAACACAGTCTCTGAGACCGACAGGGACCACCTTGACAACAGTGAGCTGATATACAACAGCTCCAATCAGGACTTGTTAGACCCGCCAATGTAATAATGCCCACAAATGTAATAAACCACAAACATTATAAAAATATGCAGCTTTTAATGTAATAATCCTGCAAACGTAATACATTTTCCACAAACGTAATAGCCGCTGCCTACTACAAACGTAACACGCGATTTCCCACAAATGTAATAACTGTTACATTTGTAGAGATTTATTACGTTTGTGGGGAAGTGAAAATCTTCAACTTTCAATGTTGTAATAACTTCCCACAAATGTAATAACGCAATGAATAATGGTTGTTGCTGCTGTTTGATTGTTGTTGTTCTTACCTACTAATAGCCTACTGACCGTGGGTACGGAATCCAGATGCTGACTCTCGACTCTGCGATCACGGAGATCCCCCCCAACCCGCAAGCAGCTCTCTCTCTTTCTCTCTCTCTCTGGTTTCAGTGGTAAATGAATTGAATTAATAAACCTTGAAATTCTTGCCTAGACTAATAAGTGGTATGTTTACTAATGAGCAATAAATCAAATCTTCTTCTTTTTTTTCATAGTTGACGGGGGTTAACCCTAACCCTGAAATCTGGTTAGTCAAAAACAAAAATAATGCCAAATAAATAAATAAATAAATAATATGGGCCTACTGAAATGTCAAGGTTGCCACATACAACATAGCAATATAGGCTAGCTAACACAGACACACATGCCTGTAATGAATTTGAATTGAATTGTGTCAGATCTGGCCTATTTAGGCTATTTATAAGTGTTGTGTTTACAAAAAAGCAATTAATTGAGATTTCTCAACATCTTTATTGAAAAAATGATGAAACGAATGAGTGAATTATACATTTTACTACTTTTTTTATTACTCCGTGATCGCGGAGCGGAGATTCAGCATCTGGATTCCGTACCCACGGTCAGTAGGCTATTAGTAGGTAAGAACAACAACAATCAAACAGCAGCAACAACCATTATTCATTGCGTTATTACATTTGTGGGAAGTTATTACAACATTGAACGTTGAAGATTTTCACTTCCCCACAAACGTAATAAATCTCTACAAATGTAACAGTTATTACATTTGTGGGAAATCGCGTGTTACGTTTGCAGGATTATTACATTAAAAGCTGCATATTTTTATAACGTTTGTGGTTTATTACGTTTGTGGGCATTATTACACTGTTACAGGACTCTTTGGGGATGATGGACGCAGCAGACAGGGACAGGAGAGGAGTGAAGTGGAGAGAAGTGAGAGGGGGGGTCTGGCATCAGGGAGGTAACAAGGAGCCACAATATTTGAACATTTATGCGGTGGGTTATGGATTTATTTTGAACCAAACCAGAGATGGTGGAGAGACTTTTGGCAAGTTCTGTTTTGTTTCTGTCAAACTTTAAGTGTGTTTTATGGACAAGCTCGTCTTAGTATGGTAAAGGAAAGAAACTTGAATTCAGGGGGTGTATGGTTTATTATATTATATTGTTATGGTTTACAGAGCATCGGTATAAGAATATATTCTTTCTTGACAGTTTTGTAAGTTAAATTAGTTTTTTTAGAATATTGTAAAATCTAAACGCTTGTGAAAGTTGCAATGAAGCTGCTTATATACATCTCCCAGCTGAGACTACAAGAGTGCAGCGAGAAGAAAGGTGCAGAGAGAAGTGGAGGGAGGGCATCAGCACTGTAACCCAATGTTAACAGGCCATCTCATATTTTTTTATTTCCTCTTTCCTCATTTTATCCTTCATAAATGAGACAAAATAACTCCATTCAGATGGAATTAACATGCTCTTGTTTTCCCCTCTCATCAGTAAAACAATAGACACATTTTAAAATCTTCATAAAAGGTCTACTGCAGATATAAATCTTAAATTTCTCCCACTGTCTTTTATTTATTTGGGGACCCAAATAAAATCTCATGTGACCCACCTGTGTGTCCTGACACAGAATGACTGTTACAGGCTGCAAACAAACCCAACTGTCCTATCACCGTGGCAAAGCAGGCCCACTACCTAATCTAATTTTTCTTTCTTTTAACTCTGATTCAGTCCACACCATGGAGCACCTGGTGCTGCTTTTGTTGTAGCTTCTATTGTGTCCTGTTTGTGTGACGTGTGGCATGTCATAGGTTTTCTTTTAATGTACTCCTTTTTAATTGCAGATTTTTCTGAACATGTAAGCAAAGCTTGCACGCAAAGTAAAGACAAGTATTTTCTGTTCTATTCATTTCTTTGCCCCTGTCCCTGAGAGAAAATAGAGACACATGAATTCTTTTTTCCATGACGTCTGAAATTTGCTTGAGTATTTCTTTCTCTTATTACCCTCTATATTTGTCTCCGTCTCTCACTCACTGCGGAGAACAAGGCTTAAACAGCTCTCTTCTGTGTCATGTGCATGCCAGGAAAAGACATTTACGTAGCTGTATTGTTGTCTAGGTAGAAAGTGTAGAAAGTGTTGCACACTGTGCAGTGTCAGAAACAGGTTGAGATAATGAAAAGGGGAAAACCGTTGCCCCGGGAAGAAACCTGGATAGGCCAAAAAGCGGGAAAGCGGGAGTCTCCTGGAAAATCAGGAGAATGTATGTGTAAAATTACATTCTGTGGTTTAACATACATTCAACACTGCAATGCGACATTACAGAATACGGATTAATTATGTTATGTTGTTTCATCTTGGTTTTAAATAAAATGTTATTTAAGAAACCTAAATCCTGTGCAGTTTCCCTCTTTGTCTAGCTCACTGAGCCTGGTCTGTGCCAGCAGGGGCTCATTTCACACCAGTTTTCCCCGGGTGGTGCTTTTCTACTCAGGACTAGTGATGGACAAGAGCCGTTCACAAATGTCTTTGCAGGTCTGCGCATAACGTGAAATCTCACAGTCTGGTATGAGGGTAAAACCACCTGACTTCAGGCTCATTGTAAGTCACATCACGTCTCCTAGTACTTTAGCCAGCCAGCACCCTGCACTCATGGTCAATTATGATTCCTCTGCTTTATGGGGTGCTGTTTGGTGGGAATGCATGGGGTGTTTATGGTCAAGGACAAGTCCCTGTCGAGTAAACGACACCATCCCGACCCCCACCCAGCTTCACTCATCCTCCCCTCATCCCTCCTCATTGATCGAGAGTGGAGACAGTAAACAGAAAAATACTGATTTCTCTTTGCAGAGTGACAACTTCCAAATATAAACGCTGCAGAGGATAATCTGACTTCAATGCGCATAAGAGCCAAAAGCTATAACAGTCTTCATAGGTGATCCTTTCCATTTCATTCAAAGAGGCCTTGTTATGGAAAACATTTCAGCCCCAAACTCTTCTGATTGGTCATTGTACATTTCTGTAGGAAACTGTTTGAACACAGCGTCTGTTGACATCGTCTGTTGAAATTTACAAAGGAAGGAGAGCATGACGGACACATATTATTGTCACTATAGGAAAAAGCTGACAAAAGCGCTTCATGAGTGCGACAAGCTGTGATAAATATTGTTGGGATGCCCACATATCTGCCTTAATATGAAAAATCTGCTGGTAGTTGCAATGTTTGATATGTATGAATTCATCCAAGCTTCCTTTGTGCACAATTTGCATTAAATTTGCACAATGTTACATAGAAATAAAGATGACCTTGTAAAGACAGGTGGCCTTGTTAAATGACATAGATTTATCCATCCATCCATCCATCCATCCATCCATCCATTTTCCTTCTGCTTATCCAAGGTCAGGTTGTGGACGTCCCTCTCCTCAGAAACATTTTCTAGCTCTACCTGGGGAATCCTGAGGCATTCCCAGGCCCAGTAGGATATATAATTACTCCAGCGAGTTCTGGGTCTACCCCAGGATTGCCTCCCAGTGGGATGTGCCCAGAAAACCTCCAAAGAAAGGCGCTCAGGCGGCGTCTTAATCAGATGCCCAAAAACACATCATCTTGCTCCTTTTGATGCAAAAAAGCAGTGGCTCTGCTCCAACTTCCACCTGGATGCCCAAGCTCCTCGCCCTATCCTGAAGGCTGGGCCCAGACAGCCAACAGAGGAAACTCATTTCAGCTGCTGGTATCCACAATCTCATTCTTTTCAGTGTTTCCCCACACACAGACTTTACTTGGGCAGGCAGCCAAACTAAACGAACAGCCACCAAAGTAGATTTGACGATGCATTTAGCATTGTAATTTTTTTTTTATCCATTGAGAGATTGATGCGCACTCTGCAGCGCTGTCCCCGCCCTCATCTGTTCAATCTGCTGTGGTTTTTGCGACAGTCACCCTGTACAGTCACACACACACACACACACACACACACACACACACACACACACAGGAGGATGAGGGAGAGAGGCAAACTCCGCAGGTAGGAGTATTGTCATTACTTTGAGTTTGTTTGGATCCTCGAGAGAGATAAGGTGGTGATGAGAGCTAATTTGAAGACCACATTCAGAGAGGCTGGCCAATATCTGGACAGCTAACAACAGTTCACTGAATCAGCAGTTCAACACTGGAGCCCAACAAGGAACATAGGGAATACAGTAATATAACAAGTATTGGAACTTTTGACATCAAGTAATAAAGAAAGTAATATTATTACTTTTTAAAGGAGCAATAAGTAACTTACTTACACTTCCTGGGTAACCTGCCCAACCCTGCTGGTAAATAGAAAGTTTTGCCTTCCGACTCAGGTTTCTCAATGATCTGGTACAATCAGGGCTGTAATGGGGGAATCAAATTCACTCTGTTGTTTTGTGCATAATTTTAGAGTTCAGAAAACAAACAGAACTTGCCTACTCCTCCTAAACCCTCTTGCCCTATCCTTGGCTGAAATACATGCGGCAGGGATGAGGTCCGACATGTCTGCAGCACAGCGTGTCCATTATATATCAGCTACACTGACCACAGAAGACGCTCTCACCCTTGAAGGCATCACACTGCTCATCTTTATGTCTATTTTTTTTCTCAGTGCGTGGCTGCACGGTCCTCCAACAGATAGAAACTACACAAAACTATGCAAAAAAAACAAGTATCATCTGTTTAAAAATGACTATAATAAATAGCTGTAAGTAGATTGTAAATCAATCAAATCAATGTGTATCAGTGATCCTGTAGTTAAAACAAATGTTTTTGGAACATCTGGAACACCATTTCTGATGAGGCTGACTGTTTTTTTTAACTTGCCCATTTTCACAGTTAATGCACTTTGTGCACAGAGAGGCAGGCAACAGGGACAAGGGTCTGTTAAATCATGTACAATAATAAATATGATTATTATCAACAATAATAATAACAATAATAATCATCATGCTAATCATCATCATCATATATGGGAGACTGTTTAAGTTTATAGTTTAGCCACCATTTTCCCCCACTACAGCCCTGAGTACAATGCCCACATTACTTCTGGCACTGCAGCAATTCACCTGTCCATCTCACAGGTGAATAAGACCCTGAGATACTCCTTCACTTGGGACAACAACTAACTCCCAACCCTGAGTGAACAATCCACCATTTTCATATTAGCCCCGAGCATGTGTCCTTTCAGAGCATCCTTCAGTAACCACACTGCACCCTTTCCTGCTTAATAAGAAAATAAGATCATCAATTAGAGGCCTTAATTTTACATTCAACCCAGAACCTTTTTCTCAGACTTTGATGAAAACATTTGTGATTTATTTTTTTGTTTTACACTGAGTAGATTTCACAACTTTAGTCAAGTCATAAATTTAGCTCACCATCCCAGACAGGCCAGTAGTTACACTTTGCAACAGTTCATTTAATTTGTTTTGGGAGCGCAAGATAAAGAAAAGCAATCCCTGAATGTGACTGTAGGAGCAGTGATATTCATGCTGGTTGCTGAAAAGGGTTTGTGATCTCCGCATTCCAATTTTATATCCTGTAACCTGTACATAAAAATGAGGGGTGGGGTATGATATCACCCAGATGTGCATAAATATTGATCCTTGCTATCCAGAAAAGAGTGGGCTAGTTAGAATAAGCATTAAAAGGTTCTGAATTGATCCACTGTTTCTTCCACTCAGACAAAAAATTACTTGGGCCAACCATTTTAAACTATTCAATTTCTTTCCTAACTGAACTGTCACCCTGTGCCTGAGGAAACGTAGTGAAATATTACTCCATAGATCTACTGATATGGGGTAATTGCAATAAGATTGAGGTAGTGAGCTTGCTAACATGTCTCAGTACTGCCTGGTAAAGACCTCTCAGGCTGTGATTATGGATACTGCAATATTTCTGACACAACTGTACAGCTCATCAAGCAACACATAATAGCTATAGTGTTTTAGTGTGTTCCCTGAAGGAAAACAAAGCGACAGAGCATGTGGGTTAAGGGTCTATAAACATTGAACAAAGCCTCTATAATAAAGGCACTGGGTTGAAAAGCCCATAGTATGACCTATAGTCCTTCCCCAAGGGCACTGATGTCACATGTGCAAGTTACTATTGTTGTAATCTACACATTTTGTGGTGGGTGTGGGATGTAAAATCACTTTTATAATTGACTTGGTCTTGGGACGTTGATGCTGATGGTTTATAGTCGTCAATGACAGCTCAGAAAATGCTTATGGTGAGGAGCAGAGGCGGCTAAAGTACACTCAGTCTGTACTCAAGTAGAAGTACTGATTAAACATCTCTACTCAAGTAAAAGTGAAAAAGTACAAGCTTGGAAAATCACTCAAAGTATAAACGTAAAAAGCAGCTTTCTGAAGGACATTGCCCCGTGAAACAGCTGTAGTTTGGGATAAATTACATATGTCACGTGAAATCACTTAAGTGACTCACAAAATGAAACGTTAAGTGACTTGCGACACAAAAGTCCCATGACAAAAGTCACATGACGTACATGATGTTATGCACCTTAAAACTTTTAATAATGTTTTGGTTTTGCGTGGAACATGAACCCTGGTCTCCTGGGTGAAGGTCCTGTGTTTGTTTGAGCCATTCATCCAGCCCGTCACCTCCATGTGTGGGCTTTCTCATTCTTTGAAACAGCCAGGAGCATGTTATATAGCCATGGATGGGTTTCCATTGAAGTCACGTGAAAAGCCCGGTGCCTCGCTTTTGGACATGAACAGCTACTGTTCGTGCCTGTATGAGTTGCTGAGGGGTGGTGACAAAGTCATCCGGATGTAACAAGCTAGAAATTAGACCAGGCTCGGTTTGTAGAGGTGAGCTTGACCACTGAGAAGAAAAGGGCAGGAGTTGGGAGTTAATTAGACAGAAGATTTGGGGAAACAAACCACTTTTGCACTGAATGCTGCAATTGTAATGTATATAACATCAACGGTTAAAAAGTAACTAATACTCTGAGTAGTTTTTTTTTTTTTTTTTTTAGAAGAATACATTGTATTTTTATGTAAGTATTTTACTAACACCTGTATTTTTACTTGTAATTTAGTAATATTTTAGTAATGTAACAGTACTTGTACTTGAGTAAATGTTTTCAGTACTCTTTCCACCACGGCTTGTAGACACCATAAAGTAACATGGGAAGTTTAGGTTAAAACCGACCTGTCATGGCTCGTATAAAAGTTCCCGTCTAAGTTGTAACAAGAATTGCACCCTTGTTACACACACACACGCACACACACACACACAAACGGTTACACACAAACAGCAGCTTTATTTATTTTTGTGCAGGAGTATAGTGCAAGATGTACAGTGATAGTTTTCTAAGGAACAATGACAGGTTTTTTCCTGAATGTACCTGTTCAGTATTTTTTAATCACACAGCAGAACTCCGAGCAGAGACCAGTGAGCATGTGATGTTCTTTCAGCAGTTTTTATCATGACACAAGTTCTCTACAAAGGAAGTCTACAAACGCTAGTGTCAAGAAGGCCAAATTACCTCAGGAGTATAGAGCAACCCACAGACTCAGTCTGTTCAGTGAAAACAGGTGCAATATTTAATTTTCTAACAAGCAGGTAAATTATCACATATGCTGAATGCCCTGCTGTGGGGTTGAATGTGACCTTGGACTCGGAGTCAGATCAGCACCATGGACAGCAGCCTGGGAAGCCTCTCGGCATGCAACAACTTCAACATGGCAGGCAGCAAAAGTAGCACCAAATCCAGCAGCACAGGGTAATTTAGCTGTCAAAGAAGACTACATTTTACAGCACCTTACCTGACTTTATCACCAGCGTGCTGCCCTTGACACATGCCTGTTTAGTGCTATTTTCATCCCTTGAATTGCCAGAGACATGCCTAAACGGACGTGTTTCATATCACATTAAATGATTTTAATGTGTTCTGTTTTTTTCTGCTTCACTTTGATTATATATTACTTAACCAGACGATTGTAATGTAAAAGTTTATGCAGTGTTGGAGATGATGACATAGGATACAGTTCACAAGGTTACACTGGTGGTTGTAGTCCATTTAAAACGCTGGGGCCAGACTAAGGCCAGCTGTGGCGCCATTTAAATTAACTTTGGCATTAAGTGTTCACTTAAGCAGCGGAGTATTTCAGAAGTCAACAGGTCATCTCAAGAATTAAGGTATAACGGACAATGTGGCATTTTATCCTGAAAGTTAATGACTTCAGGGGTGGACGTTTAGCTCAGTTGGTAGAGCGTCCGCCCCATGAGTGGAGGCTGTTAGTCCTCTGCAGTGGCCGCTGGTTCGACTCCGCCTGCAGCCCTTTACTGCATGTCATCCCCTCTCTCTTCACCCCCTTTCCTGTCTATCTCCAGCTGTGCTATTAAAGGATAACTTCGGTATTTTTCAACCTGGGCCCTATTTCCCCATGTGTATGTGTGTGTATGATTGATAGCTTCAACTCGTTTTAAAACTGGTTCGGTATTGAGGGACGCGGGTGCAGCCGGCAGCTGCGAAACGAGTTATAACAGTAGATATCGGGGCAAATTCGTCCGTAAAAGTTTGTACATTAAACATGCTTTTTTTCACCACAGACCGGATCACATCACCAGTGTAATCTCTGTCAACAACATGCAAAGCGTCTCTCTTACCGTTCACTCTGACATCTCACGGGATCTTTGCTTGTTGAAGACTGTCTTGTTGCAGTGAGTGGGACAGCTGTTTTCTTGAGGTGTGTTTGGGGAAGTGTTTTGGGATTGGATGTCTTCTCTTCTTGGGCTGGCAGTAGTCATCTTGAGAAAAGTGCACCCAGACCCGATGGTCTGCCAGGCGCAGTGTCTGTACAGGAGCGTTAGCATCCAGTTGTAGCACAATTAGCCACAACCTCAGCATGTTGCTGTCTGACAAAGTCAGCCTGTAAAAGCTGTACGGGGTGTTGCACGACATCCTGTTCTTGCATTTCGGCGAAGCAAAAACATGAACCATTGTTTTCAATAGTTGCAGTAAAACTTTCAACTGAACTCCGGGACAACTAACTCCGCTCAGACCGGCTCTCAGCATGACTCCTGTTTTCTTCCGGCAACAAACAAAGATCCCGCAAGATGTCGTCACACACAGCAAGCACTAAGTGAAGCATACTGTTGACGGAGATTACACTGGCGATCTGATCCGGTCTGTGGTGAAAAAAAGCATGTTTAATGCACAGACTTTTACGAACGAATTTGCCCCGATATCTACCGTTATAACTCGTTTCGCAGCTGCCGGCTGCATCTGCCTCCCTCAATACTGAACCAATTTTAAAACGAGTTGTACCTATCAATCATACACACGCATACACATGGGGAAATAGGGCCCAGGTTGAAAAATACCGAAGTTATCCTTTAATAAAGGCAGGTATAGACAACAGATTTACATTCACATCAAAAAGAACCCTGCATAACATGCAAATTTTATCCACTGATACAGGAACAGCCAGTGATGAATACTGACAATATCACTGCATGTGTCAAATACATGATGCACACTCTTATATGTGTGCTTGGCATATAAAAATGCCTTCAGGGCTTACACCTTTCTGGTTGGTTGTTAAATCTGATGACTCATTATACAGCACAGCTGTAGAAAAAGAAAACAAAACAACCTGCAGATATTCAGCACACGCTCATTCACAAATCACACACCATCAGCAGGTGACTGGACAATCAATACATGCTTAACTGAGGAAATTCCAAATTATTCAAAGCCTTGCAGCACAGCAGTGATACTCAACTTAAGGCCCACAGGCCAGATAAGGTGCTGTCCGATTCACAATGGGATTTTATATTTGTTTTTTTAAAACCAATTTGTAAATGTTCAATATTTTTCCTTGACTGGTACTTGGGAAGTTGCACAAAAGAGCTTAAATATGATGTTCATTCTGTCACTGGTAGGAGCAGTTTGTGTTTATGTCTCCAACATTTCAGTGATTGTATGAATCAAGAGGTTCCAGTGATATTTAACTCTTTCAAATGTTACCAAAGTATTTACAACTAAATGTTGCAGCAGCTATTAGATGCAGTAAAAAGAAATATTATATTTATATTTATCTGTCATATAGGCCTAGTGCCAATCCCTGCACCAAGTAAGTAAATTTAGTTAATAAGTTAAGTTAATAATTCAGTTAATTTAGAAATTCCTGTAGAGTCTTACAGACTCGGTCACTGCAACTATGTCTACGCAGAAAACACGCTATTACAAACCACAACAGGACATCTAACAACCAGGTCAGCAAGCAAGCTACAGTAGGAGACAGGCAGAGACATAGGATGTATTTGACTCACATTATTTAATGCCTAAACCCATTTTTTTCATGGAGATGAAGTATTGTTGTCCTATGTCCAACCATACTTGTTGCTGCGGGGGTCATTTTGTTTAGAAATCATAGTCTCAACAAAACAACAAGTGTGTTGTGGTTCATTTCAGAGGTGGACTAAAATGCACACAGAGGACAATGAGCATGTGCAAAAGGAAACTTGCAGCTGTGGTGTGATTCCAAGTAAAAAACAAACTCCAACAAAGAGAAATGCTAATGAGTGTCCAAAAACAACAAAGAATAATCCAGAACGAAAGCAGGAGCAAAGTAGGAATGCGTGGAAAACCCAGGGCAAGGGAACTGATAGAGGAAGAACAAACATGGAATAAATACACAGGAAGACTAATCAGGAGCAGGTCAAACTAATCAGGAATCAAAAGTACAGGAAAAAGTCAAAGTCAATAAGTAAAAAGGCAGAAACAAGAGGAAAGACAAGAACTAAACAAAACAGAAAACAATTAAACTAAAACCCAAAACCATGGGAAAGTGTCTGTTATGTGCAGCTGTAAAGTAAAACTAATTTCCATTTTATGCTTCTTCATACTTCTACTTTACTATATTTCAAAAAGAAATGTCACACTTTTTACTGCATTGTATTTTTGTGATTTGTAACAGAACTTTTTTTTTTTCTTTCCTCGACCATTAATCACCTCATGACCCCTCAGATCTTATTAGCCTTTGCAGGGGCCTGACAATATCTTGGAAACCGCTAGATTAAACTAAGCAGAACGAGTGCTTTTACTTATGAAACTTTAAGCATATTTCTGTTCTTTTACTTATGAAAGATTTGAAATTAATTTGACTTTTATTAGTAATGGAGTATTTTTATTTTGTGGTATTCAGTACTTCTCCCACCCCTGCTTGTGTGACCAGGAAAATAACTTAACTACCCAATTTGGGATAGTGAGCAAGTTCTGACTTGACCTGGGTCCTTGTTTTATCTCCTCAGAGTGGACCGCCAAAATCCTGTCTCCACATCCTTACCCAACATCTGGCTGCAACATCTAATGGTGTCAACACCTTCTGTCCAAAGCATCTTGTTTGTGCACAGTTAATTTTTAGTCCAGCGGGGGGGGGGTTCTTTAACGTGCCCTTGTAACCAGAGCTTGAGATCTGTGCCCGAGCCCAACAGGAAATTTTCAGACACAATTAAAGCGCTACTTGTAACATGACAACACCTAGTATAACACTCGAGTGAATTACAAAAGACAAGGGGCCATGACCTCAATTCACTCTCTAATGGTTGTATTTTAGCTGCAGTATTATGGAGTTGTGATTTATGACTAATGTGCACCTCGCTGTACACCACATGACAGAAAAACAACACACTACCTGCAGAGGTGGATGTCTGAGAAAGGACAGTTTTATCTCAGTAATGTCAGTCGTGAATATGACCACAAGGCGGTGTGACATGCGGCCTTCAGAGGGAGAACAAATCTGTCTCACATTCTGCTCCTCTCTCTCACTCGCATTGTGTTTTACTGTATTCCTCATTCTGTCACTCCTCATAATCCTCTGTTCACCACCCCTGCCTCCCACTGACTCAAATATCTCTGTTGCAATGCACACCACAGCACTTTGTCATCGCGTTAGGTGAGGGCAATTTGTTGATGATGCAAATTCCAAGGTTACTTCACCTCTCCGGATGCTTGTCAGAGGACATTTTAAATATTCAGCTGGGACACGGACAAAGCCAGGGATGCACATATCTCGTAATTTATTTACATTCCGGTAATGCTGCATATTTACACACACACACACACACACACACACACACACACACACACACACACATCCTGCTTTATTCTCTGGAAGTGGAGGTCGACATGCAACCCCCTGCATTATGAAACACTATCTCAGGGGTAATGAAAGTTTAACATGTATTGTAAACCTGTGTGTATGCGTGATTACAAGTCCATGCTCAACCACACACAGGGAGTTGAAATTGAAATTGACTTACTGAAACTGTGCAGCTTTATTTATGTGCAACCATGTAAGCTGTGCAGCTCATAGACAGAAATAGGGGCCACTGACCTTAGGAGCAACTATGCATACCAATCATGGATAAAACTGCTGCTTAATCAATGTCTTACATGTCGTGCTCTGTGCTCACACAAGGTCACAATAAGGGAATTACAGCGGAGGCTGGAAATTGTCTGGAAGCTGAATGTTGCATCATGACTGTTGATATCTGAGTATGTGTAGATTCACCCCCCCCCCCCAACACTTACCATCTCTTAACTGCTGACATGTAACATTTGAATCTGTTATGTTTTTTAACAGGAACACTGTGAATATATCCATTGTGAGTCATTTACTGTGGATGGTGATGTGCTGCTTACTCAGTGATTACGAAATGTTGATCAGCTTGTCATGGTTGGTTGTACATGTTCTGGTTGACAGTGCCAGTTAAGTCTTTTCAAAAAAGAGCTGGAAGCGATGCATTTCACGCCGCATTTTTATTTTCATGCATCAAAATCAGCACACTGTCAGCCAGAGTTTCTCAATTTAAGGGTCAGGAACCCATTAAGGGGTTGCCTGATGTGCAGATGAGGCAACAGGCATTTACAATAGAGATGTATTTATATTTGTTTAATCCAATGAATGAATGAACTGAGCATGTTTGAAACATATGATCAATTCAGCACTCCCATTGATGCCTATGAAATAAAACAAAAAAAAGTGTGATATGATGAAATAAACATGCAAAACATGTTAAAAAAAAATATAAAAATCTGTGTATGCTAGGGTCATGAGAATTTTACACCATAAAATACAAGGACAAAAGTTGTGTGTGTTCAAACCTACTCAAACTTTCTTAAACATACCAGCAGGCAGTAAAATTATGTTGTTTTTTCTTCAACTGTGGTGTTTATGAACACGTTCCTCCATGAAACATGTAAATGGAGGGCATACTCATAGTAGTAGCATAATTTCTTTATATTGTTCTGTAGATGCAAAATATGACAGATTACAACAGTTTTTTTACGGGATCATGTACTAGTAATATATGTACACCACTGTTCAAAGGTTTGTGGTCACCTGATATTTTTCTTCTTTCCTTCACTGGCTTATTTAACATGGGACTCCCTAAGAACCTGGAGCCTTACATCCTGCTTTACAAAGTGCGTTTTGTGCCTGATGCGTGTTCTTGTCAGCACGCTTTGGGTCGTCTCATCACTTTCTGGATAAACTAGCAAAATCGTAAACTGAAAAGCTGTTTATTAACCTAAATTTTGCCTTAACCCCAAAATTAAACATACAAGAGACCTCACACCTGAGTTGTAACTTAAAGCAGAGATGATTTTTTGATATTTATGTGATCATAAATAAATGATGATACACTAGATTTTGGCTCCTTGTGCTGCTGCACGACTAATGATTAGACAATTAGAGTTCCCCGATTTTCAAATGACTTTACCCAACTGTTGATACATTCTTAAAATGATCATCTTACTGTATATTGGAATATATAACTGAATCAGGGGAGCAGTGGTAAATACTAGGGGTGGGTAAAAATATCGAAAAATCGATGCATCGTAATTATCCGCCCCCCAATTCAATATCGATTAAGCAAACCCTCTGAATCGATTCACCTCCTGGCCATTGGGGCGCTGTGCGCAACATCTTCCTGTGATTCGCGTTTTAAGGACGGAGGCTGCACGCGACCAAACAACAACAATATGGCGACGAAGGCAAGTAAGTCTTTAAAGTGATACTCCACTATGCGAGAATAAGCCATTTTATATGTACTCACCACTATGCCGATGTGATGATAAGTGAAGATCTTCAGTTCACCAAACTGGAGTTTTAGGAAGAAGCAGAGTAGCAGCCTCATCCAGTACAATGGCAGTGAATGGAGATCACGGATAAAACGTTAAAAATAGCACACAAAACAAACACAAAATGTCTCCATCCTGCTTGTGTGGTGT
>JAJHUR010109933.1:0-28520 GCA_027495735.1 Lutjanus campechanus | reverse complement strand
GGGGGGGGAGCGAATCACAGGAGTGTGACTAAATCTAATAGAAATACCATTTGCCAATGTGGATACCAATGGGCTGTTGGCATCTGCATGGAACCAGTTTGATCTGGATGGGAAACATTATGATCTTGCACAACAGCTAAGCTAAATGGAGCCAGCGTTTACCTGCGCCGACTATTTTCAGTCCGCAAGGTGAGGATAACTGTGTCTCCTGAGG
The DNA here is from genome assembly GCA_027495735.1 of Lutjanus campechanus. Taxonomy (NCBI): domain Eukaryota; kingdom Metazoa; phylum Chordata; class Actinopteri; order Lutjaniformes; family Lutjanidae; genus Lutjanus; species Lutjanus campechanus. Next base: position 28,306 of record JAJHUR010109933.1, on the reverse strand, counting down.
GAGGAAGCTGAGGATAATCTAAAAATATCAGCCACGGCACACATGTTCCACTTTTTACATATTGCTGATATAGTTTTACTGCTATTACTGATACTTTAAGCTGCTGCTTGGCTTTTGAGTCGAGTTTGCTCAAAAATACACATTTCTTTGCCCAAAATGAGACACTAAAAATCTATATTCTATGAAGAAAAGCCACATTATTTCAGTATTTTGTCATTTCAGTGTCTCGTCAAAACTCACTGTTGAGTATTAACATACTTGAAAGAAATATCAATAGTATATATGCTGTAATAAATCATAAAATGACCATATGTCATTAGACAAAAGAAACATGCCAAATTGATATTCTGACATCCCTAACAACAACGCTACAGCCACAGTGTTTTTCTATTTCTATTCTGACGTGTAACTTGTGTTACTGTTTGCTACTGTTTGTTACTGTTTCACATTAATTAGAATTCAAATTAATGCTGAATGTTGGCTGAATTAGTTTGTGTCTGTTTATGAGTCGTAAGAAATCTTTTTGAAGGAGTAGATGCTTATAATGGTTATAATGGTTGGCTTAACTCCAACTCCAGAGTGCGTTTTCGGAGCAGTGGGCTTTTGTTTTCAGGATAACGGGCTTAACTTAACATTGACAGACAACTGACAGTTATAAACAGCTGATCAACTCACAGTGGAAACTTGTTGCTTGTTATTGTCCATTTAAAATGTTTCGCTTGTCTCAAGCTTCTTCGAGTCTTGGGAGAATTTCCTTCAACCATAGACTGTATATTCATTCGTATTTTAACCTATTTTATATACAGTCTATGGCTCCAACTCACTATACAGACCGCTGTACTCATGTCTGAACGTGCAATTGTTACTTGCAATTGTTCCAACATGCACATGCACTTGCATGTGAGCTTTATTTATGTTGGGCGCTGACACCTACCTTTCACCTTCACTTGAACCCCCGCTGTAAACATGTGGTGTGTACACACAAATTACTGGTTACCAACATACACTGTACTTTCCTCTCATTAGAGGGTTGTATACTGTAGTTGTAAATAATTACAGAATGGAATGATGCCGACATAGTGCAGGGGTGATTGTTGAGCCCTTTATGCGTACCTAGTACACTGTACTCTCAGAGCTTCCAAAAATATCATCTTAAATTATGCTTTTAATTGATAAGACATGTTTTATAAGTGCGGTTTGGTGCATTTTGTCATTTGTTATAAAGAAGTAAGCTACAAATTATGCATTATTATTGCATTCAAAGAAAGTGTTAAAAGGATTTTTACTCTTGGGGGGATTGACTGTGTTCAGTGAATCCTATAAATATCAGTCTTCTCTGCGTGTAAGTGGCTTTTTAGTGTTTTCTAAGGCTGTGGGATGTCCAGAGTTAACAGGGTTTATCCTCCTGAGATTATGAATATCCACATCAAATTTCATGGCATTCTGGCCCTTACCTATCTGGTGCACCACGGTGATATTTTAGCATCAGAACTCTGTTAGATGAGGGGCCGCAATGACATAAATAGAAGGAGATCCTCTGGAGAGAGGTAGACCGTGGGCAAAAGTGACACCAGAACTGAAATATTCATGGGGACATTTCTCATGTTCATGTCTCTGAACAAGGATCTGTTGCTCGCTCAAGTTCTGATTTCATCAGATATGGAAAATTGCACTGTGGTGCCAGTGGCAAGGACTTCAGATTCTTTGTCTTTTTACTGTGGGTGAAAGTGTAATACACACTTTTAGTGTGTGGCACAGTTTTCACAGGAGGTGGTTGACCTGAGAACACCTTTGTTTGGCCTCTCCTGACTTTTCCTGAAAGCAGATGTATTGAATGACACATGATCATTAATTACTTTGCAGCTGAAAAAAAAAAGATCAAAGAATGAGGCAAACCCTGAAGGGATGTGAGAAAATCAACAATTCTCCTCTGAAGTGTTACGCTTTGTAGAAATGAAACGTGGCCGGCAGATAAAGCCATTAAGGCATTTTACATTTTGTGTAAACAGCTGATAGCCATGTCTGCTTTCTTCCTGGTCGCTCCAGCAGTCCAACCTCCCTGCGGTTCCTGGCTGGTCGATAACCTTCAAAGTGGCCCGTTTCCCCTCCCCGGGTATCACAGCTCCTGATACCCCCGTGGAGAGGGTGAGATATTGGCAATCTACAGGAGGCACCCCCCGGTGCTACCATGTCCCGTCCATGGCCCTATTTGGGCGAAACCTCAATGGATGCATGTAATCCTGTGCTGCTCATGCGCTTGTTTGGCCTCACCAAGGGCCCCCCTTGGAGAGACATTGACGTTGTAGGGTGACAACAAGGACATTTGGCTCTCCTTGCATTAGAAATGGAGGCTCAGAAATGGAGGTCAACGCATTCGCTGAGAGCACAGTCGAGAAAAAGCAGCTTCCTGAGTTTACTCGCTGATTTTTTAAAGCAAACAGGCCTGGAAGTTGATACACTTGATGCAATTTCTTGTCTAACTTCTTTCTTTTCCTCCATGGAAATTTGCTAGGATGTGTTACACAGGGTTTTGAGTATATGTGCATTTAATTAAAGGGATAGTTCGGATTATTATAAGTGGGATTGTATGGGGTACTTATCCACAGTGTATTACCAACAGTAGATTCTTAAAAGCTGTTTCACTGGAATTTTTTAGATATAAATATGCTTTTTTATCTATTCACACAAGCTTGAATTCATGGCTCACCAGCTTGCACAAACCTTGTGTGTGCACTTGAAGGCAAACATACATAAATGCATGCGTTACACTTTGACACACATGCATGCACACACACACTCCCACACAGGCCCCACAGCCAGAAGCATTTGACTCACTGGTTTTGATGAACTGTTTGCAAAGCTTCGCCATGCACGGACAAGCAGAAGATTAGCAGTGACAGATACTTCTCGCGCTGTCTCTTACTGGGACGAAGACGTGCTTTCATCTCCAAAAGCGCGCTAACGCTCCTCGCTTATGTTTGTGTTGCTACGCCCCTGTGATCTTCCTCGCCGAGCACCGTACACTCCTGCAAAGTGTCAAAGAGTCCATCAGTGCGTGCGGCATTTTCACTGCAAGGCTGCGCAGTGCATTATGGGAAGAGATGAGAAGGACTTGCAGGGTGATTTATCTTTGCAGGTGATGAAATATACATTTTTCAGAGAAGGACATACAGCTGGTCCCAGCGAATGAGGCATTTGTAACGATAAGACTATGATATACTCTGGGTGAAGTTCAAGAGGGCGAGTCCGCAACACATTAACTATGATATACTATCTGCTCTCTGCTAAAATGGAGCTCTGCTGCAGCCAAGGAAAAAAAAAGAGTGTGCTTCTTTTCTCAGTTTCTTATTGGGATGATTCATTGTTATCAGATAGACAGGCACAGCAGCAACTTCCAAATGTTTCCTCATAAGCATTTATGTATTTTGGAGTGGAGCAATCCAGCTTTGAGTACTTTGGTGCCAGCTTTTTGGAAGCTATGTGATTTTTGAAAATATGGATTGCACTGGTTCCTTTTTTTGTGTGTTTCTACGTCACAATGCTGCAAAGCATTGCTTTCGTTTAATCTGTCGACCATTGCCATGGGCTGCCAGTAATTCTTTAAAAACATTGTTAAAGGGACATTTTGGATTTTTTGGAAGTGGGATTGTATGAGGTACTTATCCATATGTGTCAGACAGGCTTTTCCAACAGGAAAAATTACGTTATGTATGCCGTTATATTGCTCTTCAAAAGCCACTAGACTCCTTTGTTGCTGGTCCGCTGCTGCCTCAGTTAGTTTGTTTGTTGAATTCGATCTAACTATTTAAAACACAGATAACACAAAGTAACACAATAGCACAAACAAACTAGGTAGTGCTCGATGAGCAACCAGGGCCATTGCAACTTTATGTGCAAGTCCCTGCAAATATGAATCAGGGAAACACACGTATTGTACCTCTATTGCATTACTGCATGTGTGAACGAGTTACACACACTTGCTTCACCTCCAACCTATTTTATCTGATTAAAATTACTGCTGACCTCCTCAACGTTTCTGTTTACCTTCATCAAAGCAGTCAACAGAGAGGACCAGTGACTAATTAAGGAGGTTGAGAAGCGGCATCTTTTATATGACACACGGCAGCCTTTTTTTTATGGGAATATCCTCAAAAGAGACACGGTTTGGGGGGGAACAGGAGCTGCTGGGAGTTAAAAGTGAGTAAACTGCCCTTGAACTGTAAAGAAACAAGAATGACTGAAGAGGATGACAGTAGTTATGAATAAATAACTTCTACACTTCAGTTACTCGTCTGCAGAGGGAGAAATCACAAGCTGTGCTTCTGCGACATCACTCATAGTATATCTGAACAATTTATTACACTCATACTGATGTTGATTTTTTTTTTCAGATGTCATGTTTTTTAGGTGGCTCAAATATGTTCTGCTGCTGACCCTGTCCGATGCACTTAATTGCTTCACTAATACTACTGCTGCTTCTCCAAACTGGGGGCGTTTCGACCGCCATCTACTGCAGCTAACACACTAAGTACTTCATGCAACCCCACTTCAGAAAATCTGAACTATCCATTTAATAGCTTAAAATGCTGCAAGGACTGGAAAAGCATATATAAAAAGCATGCTGGTAGAAACATGTACTCATCCAGCATACAAAACAGGCTTCATCAGCTATCTGTCTAGTCGTACTCGATACATAAATAAGACATTTCTTTCACTCCTGTTAACTCATGAGTCATACATAAATGGCTGCTGCAGTTACGAGGGGCTTTATTCCACTTTCATAAAAAAAAGTCTGAAAATCCTTTGCCTAACAGGGGTGATAATGGTCCGGCTGTTTAACCACGTTGAGGTAATCCTTCTCCTGTGGTCCCTCTTCTTTCTTTTTTTGTGATCTTTCCCATCATCTCGTCGATTCTTCTCCCGCCCGTCCTGGAACAGCGTGTTCCTCTCCATCCCCCCGAAATATGGGGAATGCTGCTCCGCTGACAGCCACCCCACGTCACAGAAAGGCGCAGCTTTTGTCTACGGCCGGCTGTAAAACCCTCTTGGTAGTTTAGTAAATCTTGAGTCGGTAGCAGCTTTGCTTTCAAAAGAAATGTTGGCTTTTCACGCATGTTCGAGGAGCCAGAATAAGGAGGTTTCACGGCTTAATTTATGTCATTCACACATGAATACCATGAGGTTCTAATGGATCAAATTATACCTGTGAAAAGCTATTACATCTGCTTTAGCCATTATTGTAAATTCTACATACATAGAGGTGAATTCAAATCAGGGTTTTCATAAAGAAGGAGGGCAAATGCCAATCAAATGTGTGCTATAGTTCTAAGAAACGTACATTCGTTATAATTGCCGTCTTTCATCACCATTCTGCCCATAAATGTGTGAAACTATGTCGACATTTGTCAATGGCAGCTGTAATTCTACAACTGCCTCTACTAGTGAGTACTCATAATATCTTTTATATGGATTTGCCCCCAGAACTCAGTGGCTGATAATGTGATAATGTGTGCTTTCTGCTCTCTTGGTGTGGGCCTCCCAGTGCAGCCAAGGTGCCCTATTGTTTTATGGCCGTCCACAAAACAAAGACAGCACATCCCTAACTTTAATGGCAGAAACGCTCACCACGCCGCTTAATCTGCACCCTGATTTACGCGCGACTCCATCATGCCGGCTCTCAGACTAATGGCGTCTCCATGCACTTTATTTCATTACATTTAATGGCTCTCTAATTGTGTGCATTTAATAAGAATCAGAGGAACAGAAAGTACAATGGGAGGCTGGCGAGGATGGACGTCCGAGCGCGTGCATGCACACGCAACACTCTGTCAGAGCGTTTAAGTTTCTATTCCAGGGTGATTTACCCACTGCTCTTCCACAAGGTGAAAGAGGGTGAGTGTTTGCACGGGCAGAATTAGCTTAAATTCCCAAGATTACAAACATCACATGCAAGTAATGAGCGCCAGAGCGATATACACAACCCCATTGTGACAGAACAGTCACATACTAAATGTGAAAGCTTCTGGAATTGTGGTTTGATGAAGTAAAAATGCATTTATGTTATCAAAGTTTGGTGCATTCTTAAGCATCCACTAAAGTCTGAGTGAAAATAAATGCTCATAGCTACTAAAAAACTGGCCGATTTAGCTGTTTAAACCATTTTTTAAAGACTTTTGATTGACATCTCACTTAGGAATACCAGCACGAAGCGAAGCGATGACCTGCTGTGGGCAGGATCAGCAGAAAAAAATATTTTACCCACTTTAAAAAATCAATATCAGTTTAAATGTACACTGCATTTAAAATATTGTCACGCCTTTATTTTGTAGCCAGACAGCACTTTCTGACAGGGAACTGAAGCCGCCATCTATGCTCTCTTCAAAGCCACCAGACTCCCTTGACAAAAACCTTGATCTGTTAGTTTGTGACTTGGGTGAATCCATTCTAGTCCACACCAAAGTCACACAACGACACAAACACTGACCGGTGGAGGCAGCGGTAGACCAGCAGCTCCTCTGTTCTGTGAGGTGGCTCAAACTCAGACGGGCAGATTGAACGGGAGCAGAGAGGTTTTGTTGCTCTCGTTTGAGTGGGACAGCTGATGTGGATTCTTTTAAGATTGGTTTGCGGAACTAATTGTGTAATTTTTATAATAAATAGATAATAGATGGATCCCCAAATTTGATTTTACATAGGGCTTTTTGCCCCAGATGCCTTTCCTGATGCCACCTTCCCAATTTATGCGACTGACAATTTGGGAATACACTGACTTCTGTTTCCCCAGTGGCTGAGGAGCAAGCCAGGGTTCAGTGACCTGCCCATGCGTACTTTCACATGTGGCCAGGCGGTGATAGGGATCAAACCACTGACTCTGCAATCAGTAGACCACCCACTCTACCACCTGAGTCACAGCTGCCCTGCTTACTAATGTCACCCATTCTTTAGAATTGGGACAAATCGTGTCCTACCAGGTATAAAAATGTGCTATTATAATCACCTTTATTTTAAAGCTGATTTTTAATGAAAATTGCAAAGTTGTGTCCCAGATTTCCATCAATGTCAGATTTTTTACAAAAACATGATTTAATCAGGCATAAGAATGATTAGCTGTAACCTCAGGACCTCACTTCCACTTCCAGTCTCACTTCCTGGTTTAAAAAGGAGGGAACACTGCTCAAACTCTGACAGACTTCCTGTTTTTCTGCAAAGTCATTAAATAATATTACTCAGATGAATCTCGGCAAGTCAACTCTGTAGACCTTCGAAATCAAAGCTAAATAAGAAATATGGTTTAAAAACGTGTATTTCGAAGAGCATTAAGAGAGCTCTGAGCAACTTTAAAAATAAAATGGCTGCTATGACATTAAAAAATGTAAAAAATTTCCAGCTCCATAAGACCTCTAGTGCATTTTTCCAGCATAACTGAAGAGGAAAAATCACAATCTGATCAAAATACAGTTTTGCCCAAATTCTCAAGAATGAGTGACGTATATAAAACCCTAAATTGCATAGTGACGCTATTGTGGCTTTGGATTTCCAGTGGCTTTACGTGAGAGGTGAAGTTTATTTTCTAACAAAGGAACGTGTTGGAGTATCACATGAAGGAGAAGCATATCTGAAAGTGACATTCACAGAGCGGAGGAGAGAAGTTTCAATGAAAGACGAGCTCACATCTCTGTCTTAACTGATGAAGCTGCTGAATACCACCCGCTCTAACACCCGCACCGTCTCCTATTAGTTTAAAATTGACAGCCGCCTGAATACTGACACATTTGTGCACACGTCCTTTCAGAAACTAACCGGCCGGGTATAGCCGTGCATCAACAATCGCAGTTAAATCGATTGTCTCGCCCTCTCGTGCGAGCCTTCACTCACAACGTGCCACTTCGACGTACACGTCCATACATGATGCACAAAGCAAATGACAGACCTGCTGCAAACGTCAGATAAGAACAAAGGTGCCCATCAAGCTGTAATTCATGATTCCCAGAATAGAAGGTTCCTTTTGTACTTGAACCGATACTCTATCTCACGCTAAGTAGAAGTAATGTCCGGGTTTTTAACCAACATAATAGCTCCCCGCTGCAATGTAATATTCATCTTGTCTGCTGTGGATGAAATATATTTTTGGCCAAGGTGATACCAGCTTAGACGTCATTGCTGCTCCTTAACAATTCACTTTGCTGTTAAATGGTGATTTAGCCCTCTTTATCCACCCATTATACTGAATTATATTGTTGATTACAGCTCAGTCTGATTAAGGTTGGAAGGGTTACTTTAAAAATGTGCTCTGATACTCTTCCTAATTACCTGCGCATTTAAATTTACTTCTGTGTAGCTACCATTAGTGGTTTGTCAGTGAAGCTAATGTTAGCCGTTGGTCTGTGCAGCTAATGCTAACAGTACCTCCCTTTTATGCCTTAATTATGTAATCCTGCTACATGTAATCCATTACTCCCCAAGTCTCATTGATCCCCTGCCAGTCAAACAACAGGCTGTATTATTTCATCTGTGATTGTGAATCTTTCACAAAACACCTCGCCTCAACGACTGCTGTCCTGCCACACAATCAGTACAGTACTCACTCTGCGATCACACACGTGCCGCTGTCAGTCTCTCCTCAGCACCGATGTGTCAAAACACGCTGAATGGCTGTTTGGAAGACATTCATGCAGTCTGATTCACCATTTTTTGAGAAGTGCATGAGTGCTGCACAATTGGGCCCAATTTTATCACAAATAGGTGGCCTGTCGATCAGAAAGCCTGGTGCAAAGCACTTTGGGAGCTGTAGACCTTTAACAAGTCTTGTACATAGTTTTCTTTTTTCAGAAGTACACAAATTGATGTATTTTTTGTTTGCTTTGACCACTTGTGGGTAGTTCAAAAAAACTGAGAATACAGCAATGACGAATCAAAACCTTACAAAGTTGCCTTTGTCAGCAACATTAGCCTTCATTTGGCTACTTGGAAAGGGTTGTGAGCTAAGTTACCAGTTTCAGTACACTTTTTTTTAATTTTTTGACACTGAACCAACTTCATTACAAGTTTATGCTGTTTCGGTGATCAATAAAACTGTCATTCAAACAGAGAAGCAGGTAAAATTGGAGGCACATAATAACAAAAAGCAGGCGTCGAGAGTGTGTGCATGCTCATTTGTTTGTGCATCTGCGTTTGCAATGGGTGTGCTCAATTTAGACTTGGGCACATTTGCAGGACAAACTAAGTTAACTGGATAACTCAAACCACTATAGAATTAAGACCTCGCCTCCCTCGGAATCAATTCTTTGCCATCCTCGCCCTGTGCCCATGTTTAGCTTTGATTTGATTTTTCATTCCCTGCATGGGAATTTTGCGCTTAGAGAACAAAAATCTGGTGTCCTAATTAGTGAGGATGGGCTGCGTCTCGGTCTTGTAAGCCCAGGATGTGATTTATTCTGCACCGGCGCTGACATTAATATCGCTACTTGACACATTCGTCTAGAGCAGCTTTTAAAAAAAAAAACCCACAAGGCTGGCATTGTTTGTGGCTAACGGCCAACACATGAGCACAAAAGTGGCGGCCAATTTCACATAAAGACTTTTTTCTCCCATTTATGTTTCTCCATGCATCACTCTGCTCCCACCGACATCAAAGACGACTTGCACAGCCGCACAGCGAGCAGCAGAGCTGTAATCCATTGTTGTAAATAGCAAGCAGAAGATGAATGTGGAGAACACACATGGCATTATTACACTAATATTCACATGTCTGTTGGGGACTGTTTTCAGCACCACACTGTTATTTATTCCCTGGGCTTAAAAAGGGGGCAAAAAAAAAATAAACTTAATGCAGCAAACAGCAGTGAAGAAGTAATATTTCATGTGTTGCTTCTGTGTCTTTTATTGCAGTGATGGATTATAGCTTTTAAAGGAAGCAGTGTCTCTCTGTGGTGGTTTTGATGTTGGAACAGAATTGGAGATACTATATTGGAGAAAAACACACAGTAACAGTAAAATATAGGTGCGTGGGAAAATCAACATTTATGGTTTTTTCTCACTACCTTGAACCACAGAACTGTATCACTGAGTGAAAAATGAAATCAGATTTATAATAGAGTGGCCATAATTGAATTTAAAAGTAAAAACAGCAACAGGAGTGCTGCTATCACCGCGTGTGTGGAGCAGTGGGAGAGAGCGCAGAGGCATTATTAAAACAACACACTTTCAAAACCTGAAATTTGCACTTCATGAAATGAATAAAAGTTTCTACATGGATTATCACCTTGTAATAGATGTCCCTATGTGGCTGTCATTCTAATTAATAACTTTGCATATTATTAAGGAAATGGCCCTGCAGGCTGAAGATTTATGCCCTTAAGATTAAAAGTTAGATTGCTTTGGGTAAAACCCTCCCCATAACGACGTAGCTTAGCAACCGCAGCTAGACAGGACTGGCTGGCTGGGTTTGATCAATACTCGGCTTTTAAAGGGTTTGTAGGTTGGTGTTTTCTTTCCTTAATAGCAGCTAAATAATTAACTGTGTAAATATCAGCGTTTTGCCCTGAAATCTTGTATTTAGCATATTTAAGACCCCTTAAACAAAATTCTGGGCATAATATTAGTCATCTTGAAACAGTGAAACATCAGCCAGACGTAGCATTTTCAAATGACTAATGATGCTAATGTTAGGTTGTTTGGCTAGTTAGCTACAGCTGCCATTTCAACCAACAAAATGACAGTTGCCAGCTGTAAACTCTATGTTTGGTTACGCAGTGCAACGTATGTGATTTCGGACGCAGCATTCTGTCCAATGTGTTGTAATAATTACAAAGTAGGTCTGTCAGCATCAAAAGCTGCTTTTCCTCCACAGTTCTTTTGTCCTTGTGTTTATAGATACAGTTTGTAGTGTTAGATTATCAACATATCTGATGCCCGTGTATGTATGTGCTGATCTGGAATCAGTTTCGTAGGATTTAGGTATAAATAAATAACTCAAATGAAAATATGGATTTTAGAATATGGATTTATAGATGTTATGCAAATAATTCACCCCTCTGCAACACTTCAAAAGTAGTACAGTTCCAAGGGAAAACCACCAACCTGGCAACCCTGACTCCATATGTGCCAACAGTAGCAAAGGCGGGTGGAGCTTAGTCAGTCAATTAGTCTGGCTAATCCACCCACATTCGGTGCACATGCATCTTATTAAATAGTAATTGCGGGTTATTTGCATTGAAGCACCCTTGGATCACTTTGGATACAGCGCCTTGTTAAAGAGCACTTCATGCTGTGGATGATGATGATGATGATGATGATGATGATGATGATGATGATGCAGTGTTGACCACCCACCAGTCTTCGGCTCAGTGCAGAGCCACTCTGTTCTCTTCGTGCCGCAGATGGAACCAGCAACCTTTCGGTTACTGGTCAGCCAGCATGTCTCGGCCGAGCAGCCGCCCACACCTCCATCCAGTGATTAAGTCCTCCTGGTGCTGCAGCATTTGTTTGCTCAAATTCAAAACAAGTCTGCCGAGGAGAGGAAGAGACTTTCGAGGGGGGAGGGAGCACTGAGCATGAGAGAGGAATGCAAAAAGAGAGATGTGAACCTTGGTTTCTAATCCCTCTCCTTAGTCTCATTTCCCAACTATAGCAAAACAGAGGAGGCCAATCTCATTTACATCCCCGCACACGTTTGCCTCACCAACTGCCTCTAGAGGATCCCTAATCAGCCACAATTGGAGAGATGGATTTTTCAAAACGAGTCTTTGATGTGAGGGTTTAACATTTGTTTTTTTGATCTAATTATATAATAGGCAGGCCAACCATGTCAGGGGCAAAGCATGTGCATGTCTCTTCAATGAAACAGCAAATCAGGAACAGCACAGTTATCGTCCGCTGGGAAACAACTGTGAACTTTTGTTATACGAAACAGGATGACTTACTTACCTTGAAGTTGTTTTTGCTGTGTTTGATTTTTTTTTTTTTTGACTTTTCATGGGTCGGTGTAATATTAAATTTAAAACCAAACATATTAATCAGCAGCAAGACGGAGCAATTCGTTCTCAAACTGAGGCTTGATTGGATGCCGTTGAGGTGAAGACTAGTTATATATATTCACAATACAAAAATGGAAAATGAGAAATATTAAAATATGTTTATTTTCCTCTGAAAATGGTAAGAATTAATTTGTTTACTGCTCCAAATTCCCTATGTTTATTAAAAACGCAAATATTAAAGCGTTCAGGAGCAACTGGCTGGTTTCTGTGAAGTATTTTCGTCTATGAAACACAAGGCTTGTGCCTTTGTGCCGTACCACTAATATCCAATTCAATTCAGAGAGACTAAAGAGGCTTAAATAGTAATATAAATTCAATTATTTGACATTATGCACAATTGGAAGGTTGAAGAAATATGAGAGGAGTCTTTGGCAATTAGAGGTGTGATGACATGAGCTGCACAGGCACAACCTCCCGATGGAATCGAGACCACAGACGGTAGAATAAGTGGATGGAGCTTCCAGGTCTGAAGAGTGAAGCCAATGCTGAAGTGCCTTAAACCTGCATTCTTTCTCATGGCCAGGAGGGGGCAACTCTGCTGGTTGCAAAAAGAAGTCTGATTGCGTGAAGTCTTATGAGAAAATGACCTTACTTCTCACTCGATTATTACCTCAGTAAACAGTTTCTTCATCAGTTTATGGTCTCAATCTCTAGTTTCAAGTCTTCTTCTCTAAAACACGATTTATATTTTGTAAATTATGGTCTCATTTAGAGTGAACAGACAAAGCAAAACCAAGCTTCGGCTAAGACTCGGTACACATGTGCGCACACATGCTCTGGTTCTTCAGAGCAGTAGTCCACAAACCAATGGACGGTGGCTCAGTCTACTTAATCCACTGTCTCTGGTCTAGACTGTGTTTGTGATTGTAGTGAAGTGAGGATCTGGATGGCTGTGATATGGACCTGCCTGCTCTGTCGCTCTCAATCCTCAGGAAACGACGGCTGAAAAATAATTGCTTGGTTTTCTCTGGAGTGCTGGAGCTTATATCTGCTTTTAACTTTTATTTGGCTTGCTTCCAGTACGGACTCCAAATGCCTCGTCTGTTTTTCTAATGAGAGCAAGAAAAAAAAATGTTTTTAAACTCGATTAAAGTCAAGGCATTTTATAATTAGCAATTATCCAGCAAATAGATGGTTGTTAAATTATATTAAGCACGGTGTAAATAGCTGATTGACAGTTAAAACCATGGTGCATTATATATGTAAATTACATTTAATAAGATAGATTTGCATAGTGCTTTAGAAAACGAAAGGAAAATTCACAGAATAATGAAGGTCCAGTGCTTACAACATGTGTACACCTTTTGTAAAAAAAAAAAAATAGCTCATGACTTTACAGATAAACACATCATCTTTAGAAGCGATTGAAGGAATGACTCACTGAGCTCTCCACCGCCAGTTGTCTGGTTTCTAATTTGCCTGTAATGTTACCCAAGCAACTGCGTGCAATATCAGAGTGACTGTCAGGAAATCCAGCAGTCCTGCAGGGTGCTCATTAAACCCACTCTAATTCTGTGTGTGTGCGTGTGTGTGTGTGTGTGTGTGTGTGTGTGTGTGTGTGTGTGTGTGTGTGTGTGTTCCTGTGATTGTGTTTTTGTGAGTACTTACTACTAATTTTATGCATCTTTTAAGTATGAGAACAGTTTTGCAAGACTGTGTTACTCTGAATTTTGTGATTTTAGGGGTTTATAGTATAATAAGAATGATTGTATATAGGGTGAGCTTCCAAACAGTTAATGTAATGAAGCTCAGCGATGACGACTTTCATTCATTCACAGCTTTCTCTGTCTCTCTTTTTCATAATCAGCTGACTATAGGTGTTTACTTTTCCGTTAACCAACCAGATTTTGCCACAAGCTCCATTAGCCAGTCATCTTGTTGTGTCAAAATTTGAATCTGTTCTCCTCTTTGCTCAAATCAGCTATCGTTTCAGTGCAAAATCTGCACCCACTTAATCACCCAAGACTTTTCTCAACGGCATCTTTACTGTGCACATGTCAATATCTAATATTTGTTCACTCAGAATGAAGCCTCACCTGATCAAAGTATATGTCCTCACAAGTATAGCAACATCAACTTAAAATTTAATGGTAGGATATGAATGATTGGTCCACTGCTGAGACGCTGTGTCTGGATTTGATGCATTATGTGTTTGTATCTAGAAGGGAATCATAGATTTGCAAGATTTGTGAAACTCTTGCAAGATTATACTGTATGTGCTGTTTTTTATATTGCGTGCAGCTTTCCTCAGGCTGTAGGCGGATCTCAAGTTTCTTACTACACTTTTTTTCCACCTATTTCAATAATTGTTGTTTTATGAGCAGCATAAAGGGCCTAAAACTTGCATCTCAATATACAACCCTGTGTTATAAAGTGATGAATGAACCTTGAAATATAGCCAAGTGGCCCTCAACAGCATGATTTGTTACTTTAGGACTTAACTGCAAATGTCTATGATGGTGGGATGCACTGATTTCTATTTTTTTATTTTTTATTTTTTATTTTTTGTAGCCATATCATCTAATACTGCTTATGTTTGTCTTCATGTATAAGATGTTGCGTGTTTGAGTACATATGTGAAGTACTTGAAAGTAATTCAGACACAGGCAGAGACAACAAAATTAGTCATGGTGAGAGATGATCGAGAGGGATTATTTAGTTTTTGTTTTTTAGTAAAATCCTGCATAGTGTGTCTTTAAGGGCCGTGCACATGAATGGAGACAGAATCTGACTTGTTTGTGAAGTGGAGCAGCCAATTTAAATCCTATGAAAAAAACACTTTTTGAGGGTGTCATGCACCAGGTCTCAGTTTTGGTTGTAAGAGGATGTTCAGGCAGGACATGATAAAGAGGATCGGTTCAGTAGTAGTGGACAAGCTGTACGACCACAAACTATGTGTAAAAGGAGCCCTTTGTGAGTCGATGAATGCGGTGAGGCCATCCGCTCTGAAATGTTTGCGGTCGCAGATTGTAATTTTCAGTTTCAAAACAATGAATAAATTCCAGACAAAAAAAACAAAAACAAAAACAAAAAAATCCAAACAATAGAGGTTAATAAAATGTTTCAGTATTAAAATGTCATCTTTGCTGGAGTAACCTTTTTTCTAAATCCTGTCTGGATTTCCTTTAACAATGGCTTTATCTTCTCCTCACTTACACGCACTCTTGCATTCAATACATTTGTAAACAAGTCGGCCCCAGAAGCGTGATACCTCTCTAATTATTACAATCCCCAAAATCACCTTTCTTCTTATAGATCGGCACAATTAGGCCCAATCATCTAATCCTCGAGGATTACACCAGAGGGCTTAAACTAAATCTTATTAAACAGTGAATCTTATGTATAGGCAGAAGAATAAAGTGCTTTTGATGGAGTCTTTCAAAACCCAATATACTCCAGCCTCTTTTCCAATTTTCAATTTTAGAATAACCTATATGATTTAAACTGCAAACTCAAACACAAGTGCTTATAAAAATACTCGAGCAAAATGGGGTTTTATTGATTATCTTTAACACAATCACTCAGCACTTGCCAATAAAGCTTTGGGGTTTTCAACGTTGTCTTCATTAAATGTGTAACATCTTCCTTCACTGGGCTCTCAGAGGCTTTACATACGTAGTTCACTTTTATACTCTTGCTGTTAGTCTTAACACTGATGTTTGCACATTATATATCCATCACTCAGGATGCAGCTGGCGTCTAAAGCAAAGGAAACTGTTTTTAGTGATGAACTTGTGTCGTGAAGCTGCAGGTTTTATATGATGGGTAATAACATCTGTGGTGGTATATTTGATGGCATTCGTGATTTTTAGCTTCCTTAAGTTGATGAAATAATGTTATAGGTAACACAAAACACATATTTTGAGAATGTTCTCTGACCCAAATTACTGCACCTTCTCAGGCAAGTCATTAAGAACAAATTCTTATTTACAGTGGCGGCCTGGCAAAAGTTAGTTTATGTTAGCAATATGCTAGCTAACAAGCAAGCTGGGCTCCCCAACATAATCCCTTAACCATCTTCAAAATTTGTTTTTCTTTTCCACACAGATGAGCCTGGTTCATAGAATAAATAAGTACAGGAAAGGAGGAAGTTGATCACTTGGAATAAGCTCGCTCAACTGTTATTGGAGCACAGAGCAAGAAGGGGCGGGACTTGTTAAAGATCCCGAAAACCAAACTATCAGTCATGATATATTTCTGTTTTTGCTGCTTTATCTGAACTCTGAAGTGTGTGGAGCTCCGTGCATCAATCAAGAATAAGCAATACTTGAATCAAAGTCTGAAGACAGTTTGGGTTTGGATATTAAATGAATCACTGACTGTTTTCATAATGGATTAATAGTTTTGAGTCATTTTTTTTTATGAAAAAGTTTCCAAATTCTCTTAGATTTTCTGGTTTCTTTAGTCATCTATGACAGTAAACAGAATATGTTTGGGTTGTGGACAAAACACAACATTACAGTGCATCACATCGGGCTTTGGGGAACAGCGACAAATATTTTCCACCATTTTATGACATTTTAAAGACCAAACAACTAAATTATTCATTTTAATTACGTTAATTTTTATCTTTTAAGTGTTAAACTCTTTAAAATGTGACTCTAATTGTTGCTTCTTTCATCATAATTATTTACTTTTTGTGCTTTAAAAGGAGAGGAAGGTTTCTCTAGAAAAGCGGACTCACAAAAGGAGCCTGCAGTGGTGTGGTTTCTCTCATAAATGGATTTTTTTTTTTTTTTGTGAGAGAGAGATGACGACAAGTTATATAAAAGTTAGCTTGGGTTCAGGATTCCACAGAAAGTCATAAGCATTCCTCTGCCAAAGAAACATCTCTCTCAACAAATCAATCCGAGCACAAAGAAACCACATTCCCTATCAGGCCTCCCAGAGGAAACCAGCTCGGAGAAAAGCAATCTGTTTGGTTAAGTTCATTAGAGACGAAAAGCAAAGTTTTTTTCACCACTTTCTCTTTTGTTTTTTTCTCGAGGAGCCTGGGAAAAAGAAAAAAAAAAACATTGTTATTGTTTATTAGGGCCATTGTCTTTTATCTCATCAGTGGTCATCTTCTTTGTGTGCGCTTTAATCTCACAGTTTCAGTCAGGGCAATTATTCAAATAACTTAACTAATTACTCAGTGGTTGCTCAGCGGGGAGCGCACAAGTTTCAAGGATGATTAACGATAGATAGAGATCTGTGGAACATTAGAAAAGTTTCACCCCTGTGACAGCCAGTAATTGGAACATTTCCCGGCGTGAGAGTGGCCACGCTTTGTTGAATTTAGCCTCTCATTCACCTTTATGTATTTCCCTCTGCTTACACTGGGGCCACCAGTGATTAAACTGCAGGTTTCCGGAACAACGAGACCAAATCCTTAATTCAACTGTACTTTATTTTGTTGGCCTCTCTGCTCTGTTCATCACTTTCTTTGTGTCTGTCTCAGTGCAAGGATTCATGGTGACAAATGCTGTCGATAAAGCAGCGACCTTGTCCTCCTTTCTTAGTTAACGCTCGGTTCTGCAGGAGTGGGTGGACAAGATCTATGCATGTGTTGAGGCACAAGCTTTGTGACAAATGGTGCAGCTACTAGATACTGTACATCAGGAAGTCCCAAACGTTTTTTTTTTTTCAATTCAAACGAACAGTAACACACACAGAGTAACACAGAGTCCAATGATTTGCAATGTATGCCGTCATTCATGTTACTGTAATGGAACGTTGTCTTCGTCAGCTATAATGCTGTGGATTTTCTTGAGATGCTCTTGAACATACTTATGTTGAAACAATCCAGTGTAGGACAGCGAGTGTCGCCTCTCCACTAAAAGCTGCAAGTGAAGATGCTTTCACCGTTCAGTTGGATAATCGCTCTTATAGCCCACTCAAGTTGTTCCAGACTGGTGTGCATGTGGAAAGTGTATTGCTAAAATGACAGTTTGCATATGTGAACTGTTGTGTCACCAATTCCAGCTGGAGCATAACTCCCACATAATGTAGTTTGTAAAATTACGATTTTAATATTTATTCAATTTTTTAAGGTGTTGTTTAAAGATGGATACATTTTAGTAAAATTGCAAATTAAAAAAGGAAATTTTAAATAATCTTGGCATTGGTTCATAAAAGTAAGGACAGGTAAAACCAAACTTTTTAAATTCAATATGATAATGATACTTGTTGTTACCAATACTGATGTAATTTCTAAAAATAATGGTCATTTTAGAAAAAAACAAACAAATGGGAAAATAGTATTAATAGTAGCAGTTTCTCCGCAGCTAATGTTGGCAGTTAGTCTGTATAGCTGGCGTTAGCAGTTGGTCTATGTTGCTAATGTTACTGGTTTGTCTGTGTAGCTAACAAGCTACATAAGTGAATGTTTGGAACTGATGCAGCCACCCATGTTTTGCATTTATTATCAATAGTTTTTTAAAGGAATCAATACCAAATGAGTCATTTTGTCCCACAGAATCAATCTGTGCATCCCTACCACAAGACATCAGTAGCAGTAGATGTAATAGTAAATGTAGCTGAATTTCTGTCCCCACTCATATTCCATGTTAGTTTTGTCAAGAGTCATGTGAAATAAGGGCTATCCTAGTGCTTCAGTAAGTGCCTGTCCGCTAAAGTACAAGAAGGATCTGCACATTTTAAAGAAGTTGTACAAATGTAACTCCTGACATCAGCTCGGTCATTGGGCAGCAGGCCCTGGGCACCTCTCTCTCCCTTGAAGTTTTGAAGCCTCTCCATAATGCATGAGTAGTGCCAGAGGCTCCCGAGTGGTGTGGGCGGTGTGGGTCCTGAGCAGACGTCAGGATGACTAACCCAGGTGCTGACAGGCCTCCTCTGCTCCTGCTGCACCGCCATCCTAATCAGCCCGGGAACATTGTCCTTCTGTGACACATATTTATGTGTACATATGTCTTAACACCTCCTTTCTGTAAACATATTTGGGATCTGTATCCAATACCGGGGTACGGGGTTGTCTTCCTCTGGTGCATATGTAGAAAGAATGTCTCCTGTTGTCATAGTGACAACCTGTAAGAACGGATATGTGAATTTAGAGATACACTTTCTATTTTTATCATCCTCTGGTGATCTGCAGCCATAATGATACAGCAGTATAGTGAACACTACGTGGTGGCTCTGGTTTTAAAGTCATTCGCTGTCTTGCTCAAAGGCATCTAAGCAGGGCTTGCGTTCACCATCCCGAGGGGGCCTCTAACCAGGTTTATCCGGGTTGAGGGATGGTCTGCTCAGCTCAATACAGCCCCATTGATCTCTCCGTCTGCCAGCTCCCTGCAGGCTAACATTTATCAGTTAATTGGGCTTAAAGCCGCTCCTCTTGGCGGCGGCGAATTCTGGCGACAACTCAATATGGCCCAAGCGACTGCCTACGGTGTTGCGAGGTTCGAAACAATGGCCAGTACCCTTCATCGACTCTTTACCTTGTGCGCCCGGAGTAGAGTCTAAAAAAGCGTTAGATTTTATCCTGTGACCAGAAAGAATGCCGTGGAAACTCATTCTGCCCCAGATCCTGTTAGTCATTATAATGAGAAACATTCTATCGACTTAGTATCTCAAAAAAAAAAAGAGAGAGAAAAATCTTTATATTGAGATACTCAGGCTGTGTCCAAAATGATTCACTCTTGCTATAGAAGGAGAACTGTATAGTGAGCTCACTATATAGTAATGAAAAAAAAAACACTTTTGGACACAACTTGGGTCATTTTGGCAGAGATGTTAAAAACATAATTGCTGTTGTTTTTCTTTCTGCACAATGCATGCTGGTATAGCTGTATTGCTTGGCTAGTGATCACTGGTTGTACACTACTTTTTACGATGCATTGTGGGATACATCAGATCCACTAGGGCTGGGCGATATGGCCTAAAATTTATATTGCGGTATAAAATCCATAAACAGACTAGTCAGTGATCTTGATTCGGGAAGAAAGTAGCCAATTCATGTCAACAAAAATTGCCATTGGTGTACAGATGATTGAAAAATGAAGTGAAGCACAGCCTGTTCAGCCCCGCTCTCATCTGGCAAGACATACAGAAGTATCCACTGCCATACAACAGAGCAAATTCTTCCCCGATTCCTCCACACTCCATAAATAAAGTTTATTTTTTATGATTTATTATTTATCCATTAAAAAAGGGAGACTAGATCCACCCCTGATTTTGAGATACAAACTGATTATTTTGAGAACACCTCTCACAATTTCTTACAGGATTTTTTTTTTCTTCAAACTGGCATGAATGGGCTTCCATAACACGCGGTGTTGCGACAAAGCCTTTTAAATCCACAAGATGCTCTCGATAGACTTGCTTTGCAACTTGAGCGTGCACCAGATTTTAAACTGATCTCCTTTGTCTCTAAAAACGGACGCTTGACTGAGCCTAAAAGGCCGCTAACCATCCCCAGCAGTGAGTGCGTGTTTACCGTATGTGAAGCTGTTTAGCATTCAAACCCTTTTTTTCCCTTCTGCTCCTTTTGTGAATACCAATCAGATCAAATTCATTTTCCGTTGCAAAAATAGAATCACTGTCACTGTTATTAGCCTGCTGGTGAAACAGTCACTCTGTCATGTTGTTCATAATAAGCAGGCGAGTGTGTAGTGTGTGTGGCTCAGTCACAGCAGCATGGTGACTGCATATAAGACATGCTTACACTCTAATCGCGGCAGCAGAAGCGCAGGAGAAGCGTGGCTAATGCTAATCTACAATAGGACACGGCTATCATTCCTAATATTGTTTGCTGCTGCTACAGAGCGGCCCACATGAGATTTCATATCTTACACCCCTCACATTTGTCATGGCCGCAAACATTGTGTTACTTTTTAGCCACTGTTTAAAAAGGATTATTTATATCAGTGAAGGTTCTCTTATCCCTTTGTAGCAGTATTGACCCTGACCGCCGCATAAATATTCTGTCAGTGCTCCTCTTCCAGAGAGATCATCAACGATTTCAGAGCATCTGAGATCGGCGGCGGCCAGCGGTGAGAATTCATTTGCTGAATGGATTCATCAATGATTGATTTGTTAGGGGGTGTGCGGACCGCGCCGGCCCCAGCTCAGATTGTGTCTGCACTTGGCAGAGTTGCTCGTCCGTCGTCATAGAGACGGCTCTTGCTTTAAAGGGTTGGGGGGGGGATCAGAGATGACAAGAGAAATAAATACAAATTAAATCAGTGAGAATCAGCGTCGAACCAAACGGGCCCTTGAGACGACGAGTCAGCCAGAAATGCTGGGAAACGTTTTTGAACAGTCAACATAGTGTATTTGTACTTTAGCTGTCAGTTACACAGCCTCTGTGTGGATTCTGCACATCACCGGAGAGGTGTATTTACAGAACATGAACATTTAGACAGTGAGCTGTCGACACCATTTACTGTACCTGAAAAACTTTCAAATTGACTCTGAATTGTCTGCGAGTAAGCGATATGATTGCTTTGGTACGTTTTTGTATCTCTGCTCAGTACTTTAGCTGCCACTCACCATTTTCCTAAAGAGAAATCCACTTTTTTTATTTGGCAAATGTGTGTGCAGTTACTCTATTACACCATCAATTGATCCTGGTCCTATTGTACAGTGTGATGTTAACTGCAACCAATCTTCTTTTCCTTTTTGCACATAAAACCCAGTAATTCTGTCCACTTGACCCCCCAAAGCCTGTGAAAAATCAATGACACTCACTGGCTTTGCAAAGACACGGAGAGAGTAAAAAAGCTAGTAGGTATTAAGTTAGTAGTTTACAGTTTTAATCACAGCTGCATGTGCAGGATAACTTCTGTTCCACTAGCTCTGTGACTCAGTGCAATCAGTCTTACAGCATTTCTTTCATCAGTGTTTCTGAAAAAATGAAACATGGTCCTGGAGTTTACTGTCCATATTCTAAAGCCGGGCTCAGACTACAAACTTTTAAAATCCTAACTGATTTGCATAAGGTGAAACTTCACAGATTTTCTTTGCACTAATCTCAAAAAGATTTGCATTACTCGCTACAGGATGTTATTGAGGTCGCCAGAGGGAGCGCAATCAAGTGGAAGCAGGTGGAAACTTGGTTTTTGCAGTTAGAAAAACAACAAAAGCAGGAGGATGAGAAAATGTTTGGGGAAATGTGGTCAAAACTGGCTGTTTATTCTTCTGCAAGAAATGGAGGTGAGATTTTAGCTGTCAGTTTTAATATCTGTCAACAAGAGTATGCTAGCTAATGTGAGTCTCAAGGGAGATAATGCTAGCTGTTGCTTGGCAACGCAGCCAGCCGGTCCTGGACAAATGTTGCAGACTTGTCTCTCTCATGCACTCATGTTATCATTCATATTTTAACTCAGAAATATCAAGCATGTTTAAAAATTACCAGTGTGGCTCTGATGAGTCTGCAGGCACTTCAGGAGGTTTAAGATCAGCTCTCTAAACCAGAAAATGTGGTCTGAACGTCGGTACCAATCAAAGGTCCCAGACTAGATTTCTCCTCCAAATGTTGAAAGGGGTGACTCAGAGATAAATCAGCCCAAAACTCTGTAGTCTCAGTTTGGCTGAAGACAAATCAGCCTCCAGAACTTCTACACTGTTCATTCCAGTGTCCTTTAACTGCGACCCCTCAACTTACCCCTTTGGAAGAGCTGTGATGTTTAAGCTGTGATGATGTAGGGCTTATGGGAAATGGTGCCTGTCAAAAAAAAAAAACACTAAAAAACAGAAATATTCAATAACATAAAATAATAAAACATTATTAGATCATTTATGAAAAATAACTAGACCAATCCCTATTTAAACATATGTAGTGGACTGGAATCAAAGACCAGGTGCTTCATAAAATAACTGCAAATTTTGGTGTTAAATCTGCCACAGTTATCACTGTAAACTGCATATGTGCAGTGTGAGAATGGAAAACTCCACTGATGTAGCAACAGGAGTTTAGGGAAAGGGTCAGTCAGGAGCAGGACTCAGCTGTCAGTCATGATGTGAACCCTCCCCTTTAATAACATCAAATAGTTAATTAAGACCAAACTTAAACTTAACACTTGAAGAAACACCAGTGTGATCAGAACTTCCTAAAATGACAGAAACCATGTTTGGAAAAGTTTGTTTGACGTGTACTTTGACTTTATATCCCATATGCTGACATGGAGGAGGCGGGATTTATGACCTATTCTGCAGCCAGCCAACAGGGGGCGATCAAGGTGGTTTGGCTTCAGTGAAACAGAGGCTGATACCAGCCGGTATAGGAGTAAAAACAAGAGTTACATATGTAACTATGGTTCTATGATAGATAGCCTCTAGATGTAGTATTTAGGCAATAAAACAGCAGAAAACTGTTGAAAAGTGACAAGCTCGGGGGAGAAGACTGAGTTAGGGTTTGAATACAGTTATTCAATTTGTGAAGAGGCTGTGTTGAAGCTAAATGGACTGATCATTTGCTCTTAAAGCAAAGTCTTTCTCTGTTAAACCCTCCATTGCAATATGATATTTTTGATTAAGACATCTATTTCTCCATGGCTTGAGAAAAACACAATTACAATAAAACATCTTCAAACCCTGTTGGACCTCCTCTTAAAGCATGCTGGGTAACTGAAGCGAGTGCGCCTCAGACAGCCATAACACAGCTCTAGTTACTGTAAATCACAATGCTCTAAATGTCATAAAAAAAGAAAAAAAGATATGAGCAGCCTTTGCTTTATGGCAGCATAAAATCTGATGATTCTGTCCGAGGCTAAAACAGCCACGCGGAGGGCTTTCGGTTTTTAAAGCCATCAGGCGAGGCTAATTCTGTGCGAACCTCTCATCACTATGCATTGAATAAGCAGATTTGACAGAACTAACAGCATTATGTTCCCAGAATTCATGTGCAGCATGCGTGGGCAGTGTTTTAATTTAGATTGTATAGAGTGCATCTTCACATTAACTATATTATTTGCACAGAACAAAGGGGTTTTTGATGTTCCAGTCCTCAGACGGAGACGGACATTTTATTTATAACTGAAAACATATACACAGTTTTTTACTTTGTGCACAAGCCGTACTCTTGTGCGCTGCAGTTCGCGGAGTGCACCTCCATAAGAGAGGCAGGGTCGGTCTTGAGTGTAACTTTTCTTTTGTCCTCTGCAAATAGCATCTCTATGAAAGCAGTGATTGGAACAAACATGCTGTTAAAGTGGACATAGTGGAACATTTAGTGTCTCATTGCAGTTCTTCAATTCTGCTCGGTTTCCATTTTCTCTGGTGGTCTGACCTTGCCACTGCTGATTTACTCCGCTTCTCTAAATTTAAGGATTTACAACAGTTGGGTGATATTTCCATCAAACTTATTACAAAGTGAGCTCAAGTGGGAGTTAGGCTGAAACATATCAGAGGGGACTGGTTCCTTTTTGTGGTGTCGTGTAAGGCGTCTTACAGCACTTCCTCCACCTTTACATTACTCTACCTGAGCACAATTTTGCGATTCTTGTACTTTTCTCGAGTGTTTTCTGTCCATGCTACGATATATTTCCACTCCACCACATTTCAGGGAGGGATGTTTGATTTGCTCCGGCCGATGCATCTGGCCACGCTTCCGTTCAGACTGATTTCCACCCGTGTTACCTGTTCATAAAGATTATTTTCATTATCTGATTAATCTGCCAATTATTTTCTTGATTCTCAAAGTCCATGTTGTCTTTAAATGTCTTGTTTTGACAGTCTAAACCAGACATTTCGCTTAAATTAAGAGTAATATGTTATTACTTTTTTTATCACTCATCCACTTGGGCAAGTGAGTGAGTGTATTCTTTATTGTCGAGCCCTGAAATGTATGAAAATATTCTGGATTCAAAGGTGAAGAATGCTCATAACACAAAACTGCATTAGCATATATGAACAATGTAAATTGAATAATAGTACAGTAAATGCTGTTTGTGTAAAAACCCAGGCGTGGTGTTTCCAGCCATCAATTGATCTGTATCTGCAGTAATTGTTGTAGTGCCTCAGCGTCGCAGTTTCCCAGGATTGACTTTGATTTGTCCGCCTCGGTTGCACGGATGTGTCACTTCCAGGAATTGTAATCGCTTTAATAAGTTGCATGTGCGCCGGGGAAGAATGAGCTGATTAAGCCACCATCGAGTCCCGACTGTTGCATAGAGACAGGCTCTCTCCCTTCATCACAAGACCCCAGTTGTTCTGCTCCCAGGAAACACAGCCGGGGAGACACAGAGATTCATTCTGAGCACTTGTACTCGGTCAACAAAAAAAAATGTGCATTACTAATTGTGTCAGATTCACCAGAAAGCCTCCTCGGCGGACCAACAGGGAACGTTATGATTAGACTCTGCAGGCTGTGTCTCTCTGTCTCCTATGGTTTTACTGGGAAAATAAAAAACGCTTCACACTAACCGGTTAATACCCCGGCCCACCCATCTCCACACACACAGCCACTGTATACAAACTGACACACACGCTCTGATCCCCACGAACTCTACCAGAATTTTCCAACACTTCCACTTTCTTAGGGATTGCTGGTGTGAAGCAAAAACATAAATCAATAACACATCTAGGCTGCTCTGGGAGAGAGGGGTGTTGCCAGCTGAGACCGTTTGTAACCGCAGAGCAAAGACAGCATCGGTCTCTTTGCTTTCCACTGATGAGAGGCTGCGATGTTTGTCCTCCTCCTGTGCACTTGCAAAGATTTTTGTTTTGATCAGTCAAGCAAAAGAAGAAGCGTCTGATCAGCGTGCTCTTGTTATGCTGCTGTCAAGAGGGCATGCATACATGTGGTAGAGAAAATGTTGCCATGCTACAAATATTAAACCTGAGTGGAGAGTGGTGCAAACATGACCTGCAGTGTTCCCCAGCAACATTTATTTCTCTACCTGCTGCTGTTGTACAGTTATTATTATGAGAAAACATGCAACGACTGTACTTAATAGGGTCACTGATCGCATTCAATAGTGCAATTCTTGCTTTTACATATTTATATTAAAGACAAATAAACATAAATTGAATCGAGAACTAGAAGAGTGCACTCAGAGTGCAGTTCCCTGCTGGGCAACAGATGGTGAAGCACCTACTGCAATGCCAACACAACTGCCAGATGCAACCAGCAAAGATTTGTGAAGTTCCACAAACATTAACATGATGAGATTTGTTGTCCTGAGCAGAAACAAGATTTCAAACTGAAGCAGCTGTTGATCACTGTTGTTGTTGTTGCACCCAAAACACACCTATGATTAATTAAGAGACTAAATACAACCTCTTTGCGCCTTGCGCCTTACTTTGCACCCACATTGTGCGCCGTTTCAGTAGCAAAGTGGAGTTGGACTGTTGTCTAAATCGGGCACAAAGTCATTCAAAGGGGTTTCAGCAGTATTCGAGATTAGCTGTGGACAAGCTGCAAGATCCAGTGATCACACGCACGCTCACTCACACACACACACACACACAAGTGATTACATGATCCCCTGTAGGCTTACGCCTGGTGAGGATAATAATAAGAGTAGTAATGTTATGTCCTGTATTCAAATGACCGTCATAAAGTCATGGTCATCTTTGACAGAGCGAGCCAAATGTTTGCTTGGTGTCCCAGGAGTTGGGATAAAGGCTTTAATCTGTACTGAAGGACACACACACGGTGGCTGAAAGCTGCTGTAAATCCTCCACAGGTGTAGCACCTGTTTCCACCTCTGCAGGGTGATGTAGATTTTCAAGGTGCTGCACTATTTTTTTAATTTTTTTTCCCCTTGAGTGTCACAGAAATTACAGTGAAAGTGAGGTTCTGTTTGCTTCACTTTCACACAATAAAACACATAAAAATTACAACAAACATTTTATTTCTTTTCACATCCGGCATTAAGAGATACATTTCTGTTCCTCCAAGCTTTTAGTGCAGGAAACATACTCCAGTTTATTGTGTCCACATATTCTATACTGTGCTGCATGAGTGGCTTGAGTGCAGCATGAATGTGCTGTGTGTTGGATGTATATGTTGCACTGAAAAGGAGTGCGCTTGTTCGTGTAGTGGCAAGAATACAGTGACGGGGCCATCGGGTCAGATGCTGCTTTGAAGCTGCTTAGCATGAACGCTGCAGCACTATACAACAAGTGGATTCTGTTTTTCCAGCACAAGTTGCATTAGCCAAAGATGACTGTCCACTAATAATGACACAAACAATTTTTGTTTATGTTCTCAGTTCAGTGAGATGTTAGCAGTGGTGTAAAGACTACAAGTACAAAGTATTTGTCGCAAAAACTACTCAAAATATTAGTTACTTTCAACCATTGATGTAACTGCCACCGCTCCAAACTAAGGTTGCATATTTTTCATTTCATTTTTATCTCTTTTTTGTCATTTTTATCTCACATTAAAGTTTAAAACTTTAATTTTAATTTTCCTTATTCAACAAATCAAGATAAAACAGTGTTACATTAGATGCAACTACTGCCATGATTACGATTACTGCTTAAACGTTAAAATCCTTACGATTAACATCCTTGCTGCCCGAGCGTTTTGTTAAGTTTTTGTCCACACATCCTGGTTTTTTTCGTCAGCCTGTTTGTGATCAGCTCACCTGATTGGCTTCGAAAATGCAGATGAAATGTTTGGATATTAATTCAAATTGTACTCAGTACTCAACTATGATTTTAAAAGTAACTAAGTAAATTATATCTTGTACGAGTAACAGTACAGACTTGAAAATCTACTCATAAAAGTACAAGTACCCCCCAAAAAAACAACTTAATTACAGTAATTTGAGTATTTTTAATTAGTTACTTCCACCTCAGTATGTTAGTAAATGTTAAAACATAGTGCCACAGTTGCAGAGGTAGAGAAGAGACAGTAATGTCACTAACATACAATATCTTTTTAAAGTTTGCTGACATTAGCTAACAAAAGCTAATGGTCATAATAGACAAACTCAGGCTGTAGCAGCAAAACATTGAGAGTGCAGTG
Source organism: Lutjanus campechanus (assembly GCA_027495735.1). Lineage (NCBI taxonomy): Eukaryota > Metazoa > Chordata > Actinopteri > Lutjaniformes > Lutjanidae > Lutjanus > Lutjanus campechanus. The sequence goes on along the minus strand of JAJHUR010109933.1, from coordinate 355 downwards.
AATTGCTAAAGGGTGTGAAAAAAACTTCTCAATATTAAGAGAAAAAAAATGTTTGTTTTTCATCCAAAAGTTACACAGTCTGTCTTAAAAGCAAAAGTGAATCGAAGGGGCAAAGATCACCTTAAACAAGCAGAAAAGGGCTTCAGAAATATAGTTTTAATCTAAAGGACGATACTGTTATTAAAAAGAAATGTATTTAAACAGGAAAAGTGCTGCACCAAGATTTTAAAAGATCTTTTATAGCGGGGTCACGGCCAAGAATGCTGCAGCACGAGAACATAAAAACCTTTAAAAACTATAATAAAAAGTAAATACAGCAATGAAACATAATGAGAAGAATATTGTTAAATGGATC
>JAJHUR010109932.1:0-14114 GCA_027495735.1 Lutjanus campechanus | reverse complement strand
ATGTGACCCATGTGTATTTAGCACACCTGTGAGTGTCTATGTGTTTCTGCTGAGCGAACCTGAGGAAGCTACAGGCGAAACGCGTCGTTCGCTCCTAATAAAATCACAGCAACTCAGTCCAGTGTGCGGAGGTTTATTTTGATTCTAATATCTAAGACGTTCCTGCGGCCGACCAGCACCTGAGTTTTGAGACTGGCTGTGCAGAGGGAGTCCTGTTTACTTATAAATATAAATAAATAAACTATAATGGCACTCCAGCTATTGTGCTTACAATAAAGATTAAAATCATTTGAGATATATGAAGTCTCGAGATACATCGACGTCATGTTTACATGCTACCTGGGAGGCTACAGCTGACATTTTGGCTAAAAACATGGCATAAATGGAGTCTTTTATGGTTAAATTTTAATGTTGCGGCTCGCGGACACTTGGATTACACCACACGAGAAGGATGAAGACATTTTGTGTTTGTTATGTGTTGTTTTTTTTACATTTACATTTGGTCTCCATTCACTGCCATTAGCTGCAACCCTGTTTTCTGCTGAAACTCCAGGATTGTTTTGTGAACTGAAGATCTTCACCCATCCTCACATCGGCATAGGGGACACAATAGCTTTTTCGGCACTGATATGAACAGGTTAGAACAGTCACACGGCCTGTGTGAGCTGCACAGCTCATGCACATGTTACATGAAGCTATAGCCACACATCATCTGGAGATTTAGGGTTTTGTCAATGCTGTGTTTAAGATCTGCTTAGATTTAAGGACAGAAACACTTGGTTCGGGTTAAGGAAAAATCATGGTTTGGGGTTCCCATCTGGAGTTCACATCCAGACCCTTTAATTCCCATCAGCCTTTTCCTTGATGTTATGTCAGCCCCTGTTAAGTCATCAGCAGCTCATGCACACAGTTTCTAATGTACTTGTCATACATTAGAAAGGAGGTTGTCTAGCAAGTGTTAGCTGTCTGTCTTTCATGGGTCAAACTGTGGTGATGGGAGATAACCAGTTTGTCAAAAGTGACAGGTAGTCCTGTGACTTCAGAACTCTGAACAAAACTCTGAGATTTGAATGATGGATCGACTGCCACAGTAACGTAGACAGAGTGCAAATCACAGATGGACAGTCAATGGCTGACAGTGTCAGCTCCCAGCTGATTAACTGTCTGTGTCATGGTTGGAATTGAAGTGTGTTTTCATTATTGTATAAACATCTGAAAATAAGAATTGTTGTGTTTTTGTTACATTTCTGCCATATTCTGCCAATATCACCTACACACTGGACCTTTAAGAAAAATTAATTTCACTTCAGCTGTCATTGAACTATCCTTTGGAGTAAGCACCCTTATACTAACCACTATTGTCATTACAGACAGAATATTTTTGTTCTCCTACAGGATATTCCCATAATGTCACATGGGACATCCACAATTTCTCAACATATGCAGTTGTTTTAAACATTTAACGAAGGTGTTTGTGTGAGTGACAGAGAGAGAAATGATAATGACCCGAGGCATCAGGTGTCCCCCTCGGTGGCCCTGCGAGCAACATCTGGAACTCGTCCCTTCATGGTGACATCACAAAACCAGCCTAACCTTTGACATTAAACCGGCTAATTAGTGGCATGTCCCTCCATAACTGCCAGGGTTCCCTCTTTTTTCTCTCTCCATCTTTCTCACTTACCCCCCTCTCCACCTGTTGCCTCATGTCACTGTGTGTGTGACCGAAGCTCTAAGAGGGAAAAACGGTCACTGAGGTTTCCTACACACTCGCGGAACGTTATTTTGCCATTCACATGAAGGACCGTTTGACAATATGTCTGAGCTGATATTATAGAAACTTCCAAATATGCAGATCCACCTTAACTGTTCTATGAAGGGTTAGTACCTGATTTAGGAAAAAATCTATTACAAATTTACAGTTCCTAAGTCTGTGTTTCTATAGACCTTTTTACGGTTTGTAAACAATGAGAAAGCTGCACTCATAGTTTGGCAATGGCAGCATGGCGGTATGCCACCAGTTGCCTTGAAACGGTCGTGATCCTGTCCGAATTGTGTACAGCTTAAGTCGACCAGTGGAATATCGATTCTGACGTATCGAATACACAACAACCAGACATTTTGGTGATTTTGGTGCTGGTAAAATGTTTAATTCAACATTTGCAGCTCGATAACTCATCTGGATGACTGGGGGAGACCACAACTTCTGTTGCCAAAATGCCCATGCAACTTTTCAGTGACATCGGCTGGAAAAGAGTCTGTCCTAACTTGTATTACACAAGCATCCTAACTTGTCCTAACCTGTCCTAATTTATTAACTAGATAATGGTAATTAACAATGTTCACTAACAGTAGCTAACAGAAGTTTTGGTAATAGCTAACATAGTGTTAGCCAACAGAAGCTAATGGTAGCTAACATTGTTCACAAACAGTAGCTACCAGTAGTTTTAGCTACCTGTATAGTATTTGTTGACAATAACTGTCAGAGGTGTTAGCTAACAGTAATGTTCACTAACCATTGCTAATGGTAGTGTTTGCATACGGTAACTCCATATGCTCTTATTGACTTTACACAATGGATGCCAGATACAGTGGAGACTGTGTCTGCTATCTCAGTCCAGTCCCTTTCTCTCTCCTGAGTTACTGTTGTTGTAAATTTAATTTAAAAAATGTAATTTATTTCTCTACCCATGTTCTCAAAACCTCTACCTCATCTGTCTTGAAGTTAAGTTTCTGTTGTTCTTTTTGCTTCGTTTTTTCTCTGTTTCAATGTTCATTTCAGAATCTTTAAAAGCTAACAGTTATAAAGTTGAGCTTGGCAAGATGAGAAAAGTAGTGTTGGTTGCTAGGCAACAGACTTAAAAACTAGCTAACAGACTCAAAAAATATTTTATGACCTGTCTGAAGCCCACCACCATCTTCCCTTAACTAGGGGATTTTCCGACATCAGAAACTGATTTTTTACATATTTATAGATTGAAAGATTCAGGCTTTTTCAGGGTTTTCCCTGAATAATAATGAGTATCTTTGGACAGAAGAAATATTTGTGCTTTCTCGAATAATGTATTGGGATTCGGGCGCATCCCTTCTTCCAATCTTAACTTAAAACATAAGACAGGAAGTTTCAACTCTGATGACTAAACAGACTTGGTGCGGGAACATTTACTCAAATGTGTTATTAAGTGGCAGATATTAACTTTCTCTAGTACAGACCACATGAGAATTGAATTTCAAATGATAGTTATGATAGTATTACATTAGTGTCTGTGTTTTATTGACGCACAGGGGAGAGAAAAAGGACTGTGCTCTGTTTGATGAGCTATTTTAGTTCATCTCCCTCTCCCTGACTCTCTCTGTTACTCTGGTGGATCTCAGAGGTGATCATCAATCTAGCGGACTCTATTATTACTTTTCCACAAAGTGCTTTGATTTCCAGCCCACCCAGGAGATTAAGCCCCCTCCTTCTTCTCTTTCCTCTCCCTCTGTCCCCTCACCTCTCTATTCCTTTCTCCATTCTCTCTTTCAGTCTGCTCTGTGTAGCACCATCTCTCTATTTTCCTCGCAGTATCAGTCCTGCAAGCTTCTTTCCAAAGTATAGTCTTCCCTGTCAGCTTTTTAACATCCATTCTTTTCAAGAGATTATTTCTTTATTAGTTAATAAATTAGTTATTTCCAACTGGACCTCCACATGAAATATGTTTCTGTATTGTATCAATACACTGTAAAAATATAGTATTTGTTTTAACCTGAGAAAGTTAATGTCCGGGTTGCCTGTATTTGAAAAGACAATTTTGTTATGATTCAAAACAAATAAACTTTCCTTTTTGAATAAACTATACGATATTAATTCAGTTGTACAGTACTTGAGAAAACATGTTCAAGCTCATTTTAAGTTGAACGAACAACTGTTTAGTCACACAGACAAACGTTATAAACGTAATTTAATATTTTCTCAGTGTGAAGAGTCACTTCTTCGTTTCACACAAAAAAACTTACAGCTGCTCCTATTTGAACTACTTTGTTCCAGCACTGGCACCATAGCAATATATGAACCTGCTCCCAGTAATTTTTTTTATTTTATTTTAGGTGTAAGGAGGCAGGGACTGAATTCAACCTTAATCATGGTTTGCAGTGATTTCATTTCTGTGGAAAAAACAACAACCATGACTTATCTTAAAGTCAATTAGAGACACTCGGCAAGTTTTCATCATCTAGTTTTTCTTCAAACTATAAATCTCAGGGGTGTTTTAACTTAACTTAGAAGATGAATGAGTTAATAGAACTCACAGTACAGTACATTTCAAGTTAAAATACTTTAAATTAGAATAAATCATATTTTTGTAACATGAATAAATAAAAGTTGTATTCTTTTGTTAAGTTGATGAGATGATGAGAGGTTAGTTAATTCCAGTTAATTCTGGTATGGCTTTTCTTTTTTACAGTGTAGTGGACAAAACATAGTGGTGGTGGTGCCTGTTTAGTGCATTGTGACAGCGGAAGCAAAGGGATTAAAGGTCAGCTCTCAGGAGACACACCTCTCATCCTCACACACACTTCAGCTGTGCAGGCAAAGGCGCTGAGTTCACACACACACACACACACACGCACACACACACACACACACACACACACACACACACACACACACACTCCTGCATCCCAGCAAGAAAAGACTACAAATGTGCAGCGTCAAGTACACATGTACACAGTATTTCTGTCATTCAGTGTCACTCACAATGAACAGTTTATGTAGGAAGGATCTAAGCAGGATGCACATGAGCATCATTAGTGTTCTCCTGGTGCAGCCTGATGTTTTCCACTTAATGCAGCTCCAGAGACTTTGTTGTTTGGACTTGGCCCTGAGTGGACCAGTGCATGGAGCATCGGTGTGGAATGATGTGGAAGGCCAAACAGGGGATTGTGGGTGCCGGGTATCCATTACATCAGAGGGGTCCAAGGCGCCAGTTTGCCATTTGAGACATGACACCCCCCTGTCCTTGCACTTTATCCTGTTAATGGGCAAGATGTGCTGAAAGTTACGTGGGCTCTGTGACTAGATCAGGGAAATGACAAATACTTTGAAATTTTAAAATTGCTACAAGGAACTTTCATATTGTGTTGATTTTGGAGGCCCCTGTGGACAAAAGTGGTTTCCTCTGCCATAACCAGAAAATATAACGTCAAAAATAAAATTATCTAAAGAGAAATTTTCTCCTGCCTCCTCTTAACCAGCTACTGTACTACTCACTTTTCCTGGGAAAATGTAAACGCAGGCTCTTCTGGTTAGCATCTAATTTCAAGGAGAATCCAACCTGTTGACAGGCATTAAGAATGACTAGTCTAAACAGTAACAGCCAATGATCTCACTGATGGTCTTGTCTGCTTACGTATGTAGAGCTGGTTTAACTACTTTAAAAACTTCAAAAAAACACATTGCAATATGTTTGAAAAATACAATATTCCATCCATTCATTTTCCTCTGCTTATCCAGGGTTGGGTTGTGGTGGCAGCAGGCTAAGCAGGGTATTATATAATAGGCAATATTATTATGTAGTAAATCAAATGTATTGATTGATGTTTTATTTAATAGTAAAAATATCCTATTTCTCGCAGTATTTTGCATTTACAACTTTGGATCAACTTTGGATTTAGGAGGCAACACAACCTCCTTATAAAAAACAAAAACTCAAATTTAGCTTCTTTTTTTTTTTTTTTTTTTTTTTTTTTTTTTTTTTACAATGAACTATATTGTGATTTTGTTTTAGACTTGTGCTCCAGGTTACAGGTAATTTTTCTTCAGGTATTAAAGGTGCAAAAATGGGTATTGGCACCAATTCAACATAGCAACTCAACATTCATTAGAGCCTGCTTTCAGGCACAAATTGAAAATTAATTAAAACAATAATAATAATAAAATAACCACATGAATTTTCAAACAAGATAGATAATGGTTAAAAGTGTAAATTTCCCTCTTACTTGTCATGCTATTCATCCATTGATAGTTTTGGTCTGAATTGGTGAGTTTTGAAGGTATCAGCTGAGGAGATGTCTACCTTCTCTCAAATATAATGGATCTAAACAGCACTTGGCTGGTGGTGCTCAAATCTCAAAGCTCAAAAAAAGAAAAGAAATATTGAAAACTCTGGTTACAAAACTCAGCAACTACCACCAAAACAAACTTGATAGTTAAAAAGCACTACAAAAGGAAAAATATGTATTTTTGATTTGTCTCTGACCCTTTAAATCTTTGAAACATGTGAATACATATGTTTCATAGGCCCCAAACTTTTTCACAGGTCATTGATATTCTCAAAGTAAAGTTCAGCCCCTCCTTGAATTTATTGAAAAGGCTGGAAGGGCCATGTTCATTCTGTAAAAGGAATGAATTAATTTGTGAGGTAAATTAAGAGTAACTATATGGTCGGCATCTGGGGGACCCATCCAAGGTCCCTTGGGGTCCGGGAACCCTTTGAGAACCAGCACCAGTGTCTCCTCCCAGCATGAGGTAACGCCCTCTCTACCCATAGAGATAAAAACTCTGCTCGGTTCAGTCAGCAGTTCATGAACTCATCTTCAGGCGTGTATCTGTCCACCCTGTTCACTCCAGCTCATCCTACAGGCTCCCTGCTCCCATGTTTTGAGGCCGCTCCGGTCGGAGACAGTTCACCATGTCCACCGGGTCTCTCAGCGATGTCGACGACGAGCTCCTGGACGGCATCCTGAAGTTTGGCTCCTCCGGTAAAGACTCGAACGAAAGCACCGAGGAGAGCTCCAACTGCGAGGGCACCTGCGCCAACGACGCGCCGAGCAAGAAGCGAAAGACAGCGTCCAGGAAAACGGCACCCAAGGGTGTGGCGCAGCAGGAGGGCAAGCACGTGCAGAGGAACGCGGCGAACGCCCGGGAGAGAGCCAGGATGCGCGTCTTGTCCAAAGCGTTCTCCCGGCTGAAGACCACCTTGCCCTGGGTACCACCGGACACCAAGCTCTCCAAACTGGACACGCTGCGCCTGGCGTCCAGCTACATTGCTCACCTCCGGCAGATACTGGCCAACGACAAATATGAAAACGGATTTATCCACCCTGTCAACCTGGTGAGACTGAAACACAGCTCAAAGTTCATTTTGCTGTATAGGAAAATGATAGCTCATTTAACTGAAATAGAAATTCTGAATATGTAGGCAGAATTATTATTATTTTTTTATTAACTCAAGTGACTGATTAGTTTTTATTCAAAGTTTCCTCATTTGAATATATAGATTTATCATGATTTAAACAGTTGCAGACTCCTGCAAGGCCTTGGTCAGTCCACCTAAGTGTCATATGAGGGTGAAAGCATTGAGAAGCAGGTGCATGAGAGGGGAAAAAGCTATTTGCTATTACTTTTTAAGAAAAAATCTGAATCACGTTGTATAAAAAATCTGACGTAAAGCTTCATAATTTTTCTTACTGAATAATTTCGAAATAATGCAGCAGATGTAGTAAAATTAAGCCTTAAAATATTACCTGAAAATAATAGTGCATTATCTTAAATATTGCAATGTTTTATCGCGATAGAGAAAAATAGTAATAAAAACACAGTAGACCACTACGAGGCCAAACAGACACATTTTAAATCGTATAATAAGATTGTAAAATTGTTATAGGTCAGATAATTGGAGCTGCAGAGACCTTTTTAATTAATTGCATAAACATCCTAGAATCCTTTATGTTCGCCTGATCCTTTCAGATGATTCATTGACACATAATTGCTCAGAATTTTTCTTTACTTTGATTTAATAAGTCTGTTTGATTGATTATTGTCCTAAGAAGCTCTTTTTCTTAACTGAGCGTGTTTTCCTCCACAGACGTGGCCTTTCATGGTTGCAGGTAAGCCGGAGAACGATTTGAAGGAGATGCTGAACACAACGCGGTTATGTGGAACGACTGCGTCCTGACGAAACCAAGCGGACACCTCTATATGTTTTCAAAGGAACAAAAGAAAATATTGTGACTGAAATGCACGTCTCATCTCCGCAGACTTTGAGTGGGAATAACGGAGAGAGATCATCTCTCCCTCGTTCCCGTATAAAGAGAAATTGAATTTTATTTAAATGCATTCTGTCACATATTATTGTCTTTGCTGGTTCAAAGATAAACTGCGTGCTTCATCGCTTTTTTATACTCTACAGATGCTTTTTTTTTTACTCATGCAGGCCTGCTGTGGCGGCTGCATCATGATGGATGGATGTGCACATGGAAAGTTCAAATGGTTGTACAGATTTCATGTATATAAAATATATTTGTTTCACTTTTACAACTTGTGTACTGAATGTTTTCTTTTATTTTTCGTTTGATTCTGTGTTTTGTCCCTGTGTGGGCCAATGCTTTGACCCGGTAACCCCTGTTATCAGTCCACTCCTTCAGAAAAGCAGAACCTGAGCGCCAACGAATTAAGCGTCAGCGCAGATAAGTCTCTCTCTGTTGTTTGTAAAAGATAACAGTGGACGTGGTTGTCATTACATAAACAAACGTTTGCCTTCAAAGATTATTTGGGACCTTAAAAGCAGTTACTGCTCTCTTGTACTTTAAACAAGTCAAATTAACTTTATCTCCCTGCCAACTGCAATGATAAATGTACAAGAAGTAATGAAACTACAATGTGACGTTTAGCCCATAATTTGCTAATTCTGGTATAATTCCACATTTAAATAGATTGGTATTTAACAGGTAGGCCCAGACCTTTAACTTTATTTAATGACAACATCAATATGTTTATTTCTGGAACAATGTAACCTTAAGGTGTCATTTTTAGCTAGTATAACTAAATTTAGGCTAATTAAACATCAAGCAGGTGTGCACTGATTGGATTGACTATTTAGCATCTGGCCAATCAGAAGCTTGCTCCTGGAGGTCAATTGTCAAACTTATTTTAGTTCATGGCCCACATACAGCTCAGTTTGATCTCAAATGGGCTGGACCACCGCATGATAACCTACAAATCCAAACGTTTCAATTTTTTAGTGATGAGACGTTCAAGTACATTCTGAAAACGTTCACAGAACAGTCCACTTACAAAGTAGATTATTGAACTGCCTAAATTTTTAAGGAAAAATAAGTGCAATTGTATTAATGTCTCAGTTTTTCCACATGCAGTCAGTCTTCTGCCATTGCATTACAATATTACAGTGGAGCCACAAAACAAAACATTTGTGTGGAACTGAACATCAATAATTTACTTATTTATGATTCAAGCATTTTCGAGATCAAGATAATCGTAATTTTCCAGACATTTCCACCCCTGTAAAGTTGCATCACCACACCAACTAAAGTGGAAGCTAATAAGAAAGAAGATGAAGTCCCTTACAAATCTCGAGTTTTGACAGTGCCTTAGCAACAGGGTTCTACCACTATTGTTTTAAATAGAAGTCTAAATCAGATCATTTGTACTGAAGCTGCTGATTGACAATATTTTGCACAATGTTCAATATCTCTGCAATTTTTTTTTTACACTTTGTGAAGTCATCCAGATTTGACCCTCTGGCCCACAGACTGTCCGTTTGACACGCCTGGTTTAGACTTTTTGAAATTTGTAGAAAACCTGCGCGCTGAGCTTTAATCCCGCCCAGACCAGTTGTTTTAATTCGCTCGGGTTGTGACCGCTATGTTTACATTATGCCGACAGTTATTTATGCAGTCTGACACGCGGCCTCCCCTCCCTCCCTCTTTCTCTCATTGTGGTTTATTGGGTTGAAAGTAAAGACGTATACTGCTACACAATGTCCACATGGTAGATCAATATTGATTTTTTTTTTTTTTTACACGGAATCCCTTTCTCCTGCCTCTCTCTTTTTTCCATTTCATTTCTCATATCTCTTCCTCTTCCAACTGTGTAAATGCTAAGCAAGCATAACCTGCCAAAAACTGAATATAACTCTATAATTCACATTTAGGGGCTGTGCACTAATTAAGCTCAAAATTTTCTTAACTGAAAGACAAGTCAAATCGCATTTGTTTGTAAATTTCAAATGTGCACATTCACATGCAGTCAGTTTTTTTTTTTTTTTTTTTTTGAGGTACATGTAGGGGAGACTCGGGGGAATTGTAACATTTTTAAAAATTCCATAAAAATTCACAGACTACTATAAATACAAGTCATGTTTTCATAGAAGAAACATATACATGTGTATCGATTGATAATATAATTGATATATTTGATATATTTTTACTATACCTCAACAATAGATGCACATTAAACCATGGACCCCTAGTTTGAGAGGATTTTGTCTGAAAGTCTAATTTTTAGGTTTGAGTTTTAGAGTTTTCAGTCAATCGGTGATCAAACTAGAATCATTATAAATTACAATCAAGCAAAATGGTCAACCCTACAGTATTTCTTCTCTTGACCCTCTACAGCCCACTCAAGAACACCTGTTGATCCCCAGGCCAAGTTTCAAAACCCCTTTACTCTGACAACTACAGCTTACAATACAGATAAAAGTACTGGTTACAATTTACATAAAAATCCCTGGATGAGTTAATAAAATATGATACATTGTTAGCAGAAGAATCAGCTGCTATTATAGTTAGTAAATATTACTAGGTCAAAGGCAGGATTGTGGCCAAGATTATAGAAACGAGAGATGCTGACAATCATGTTTTTAACCTAAATATCCATGAAGGAATCAACCTTGATATTATCAAGCTCAGCAGGATTCTCTGTCTGTGAAACAGGAACAGGATCATTTCACCGTGGTTGAAGTTTTCAACAAAACGCTGATTTTTTGCACCAGTTTTATCTCTGAGTTATTGGTTAAAAATCACATAGAAAAATCTATGCTTATACATGTGTTGCTAGCTAGGATGCAAGATTTTATCATGCCCACAAGATTGGTTTTGCGTGTAACACTTAAAAGAGCCCCCGAGCCACATGACCCAATGTAGGCACCTTGTTTATCTTTGTTGATATATGTTCTGTTAGAAAATGAAATTAAATTGAATATAAAAGCCATTCAACTAATTTGCTTAATTAGAATGTAATTACCAATTACCACCAAGTTAGAATTGTCCCCAGTCTCACTAAGCCAACAATGGCAAACACAGAATAAGTTTAACAGAATGGATTTCTCTCACCAGTCATTAATGTTTTAATCATTCAGTTGTATTTAAGTAGTTAGTGTGATATTTCATTCTTGACTTTGGAAGACTGTGGTTTTATAAAATAGTGCTAACTCAAGGTCCACTTACTAGCTTTGTCTCAGCTTTCAACAGTAACTCCTAGTCTTCACCAACAGAACACTTTTCTCAGTTGTCATGCAGATATTTAAATTATTATTGAGGCTAAAGTGCTTATTTTGCTTTATTTGTATTGGGACGACTTTTCAGGGTGGATGTATTTGACTTTAACTACATTTACTCACAACACTTTGCCCCATGTGAGAAGAACAGTACCAACTCTCCTTTAATGGGAACAATAAGATTGAGTGCTGTGGTAATAAAAGAGTCCCACCGACGTCTCTTCAAGGACCCTCACCTAATACATCAGCGGCGGCGTGGCAGGGGCCTCGCCGCCACCTCAAAGGGACCACCGTGGAGAAAATAAACTTGGCCGCCTCTCTCCTGGGGCCAGCTGCAGAGAGCGAGAGAGGAAAAGAGATAGAGGAGGGAGGGAGGGGTCTGCATGAGAGCAGGGCTGGGATTCCCATACTTGCTAATTGTTTTGTTGGACGGCTGCCCAAACTGTGATGTGAAAAAGGTCCATGGACCAAAGGGAGGAAAGGAATCACATCGTGTTCCAGCTGATTCCATCACGTTTCCCATCTGCCCTCTTGGTTCCTTCAGATCACTTACTTTATATTGGTACCACGGTTTGTTATAGGTGATATGGCCAATAGTGTGAAGGCTATAGTCAACAGTTTATACCGTACATTCTTACATCCCATCTCTGTCTGTCTGTCTATACATTAGTAGTAGAGAGATATCCAATGGAGAGACACATACAGCTGGTTTCTCTTTTTCTCTCTCTTTAATTTACTCTGAAGATGTGATTCTGAAGATCTCATCAAGCCCTCCGCAGAAAACAACATTGCACTCCTTCTTATATGTTACATCACTATACTGCACACCTCATGTCATTACTCCCCAAAACTCTCCTCAGGCTCCTCCTGAACGTATGTGTGCATGCAGTGTCTTAAGACTGCCATCTTCTGGACAAAATATAAGGTGTTTTCAACTCAAACTCAGGCATCTCTTTAATACCGATGAGAGTGTTATATTGACATGATTTCATACCATGAAACTTTAGGCAAAAGAGAAAATATAATTTTGGTGATCCATTTTATTTAATAAGTCTAATAAGTCTGCACTAAATTGATTTACGATTGAGACTTCGTATATCTCTTAATGGACGCACGTGCAGAAGTCTCGCGAGATCGACGCCATGTTTACATCCTACCGGCTACATGCTACAGTTTACATTTCTCCTAAAAACATGGCGTAAATGGCGTCTTTTGTGGTTAATTTTTAATGTTGCGACTCACGGACACTTGGATTACACCACACAAGCAGGATGGAGACGTTTTGTGTGCTTTTTTTTAACGTTTTATCTGTGGTCACCGTTCACTGCCATTGTACTGGATGAGGCTGCTACCCTGTTTCTCCTAAAACTCCAGGATTGTTTTGTGAACTGAAGACCTTCACCCATCATCACATCGGCATAGTGGTGAGTACATACTGAGTGGGTTATCATGTAAAGTGGAGTATCACTTTAAAATAATGACAGCAAATGGTCAAAGCGATGAAAAAATGTACCATTTCCCAATTTTATATTTCCTCTGGCACACTCACTGATGAAAACAACAAGTTTACTAACTAAAACTATACGAGGTCACTCAGTAGAGTACAGATCCCCACCAGGGAACAAATGGTGAAGCACCTACTGCAATGCTGCCACACCTGGTAGATGCAACCAGTGGAGATTTGCAAAGTTCCATCAACATTAACATGACGCCCACATACGCTGTCCCGAGCTGAAACAATATTTTAAACTGAAGCAGCTGTTGATCACTTGCAGCCCCTAGTTGGTGGTTAAGAAGAGTGAAAAGTCAGCTGTCAATGGTTGTATAAAACACAGCCGTCAAAAAATAGAATTACTGTCTCACAGTTGTATGTCTCAACCAACCAGTCAAGTTACAGTTCACATCCATGTCTGTCCAGACTAATACGGTGTATGTAGTGAAGACTTTGAAGGGCTTAATGTGGAACTGACCGTTAAATTGACCTGTAACTTTGAAGGTATTTAATTTAAAAAGGTATTAAGTTTATTTTTTTGGCAAAATGGAAGTTCTCACTATACATGTGTGACTCCAGTGAATCATTTCCAGTGAGAAACATTGGAAAAATTAAGAGCTTTGCACCAGCTGCATAAGGCACACACACTCAGCCAGGAGTAGTTCACTGCTGAGCTGCAGGCGCAGAACAACAAGAACAAAGTTCTCCAAGAAGAACTTGACAAGATCAGAGTGTCAGACCATGAGGTGCCCCAAAGATATGAAGCTGATGTCATCACAGTCAGACAGTAGGCTGACACCCTTCAGTGTGAGCTTCAGAGAGAAAAAGAGGCTAATGCAACCTCGATTGCAGAGGGGTGGGATGTTATCAGCCACTTGATGGCTGAGCAGGACTGTTCGTCAAGAGATGGAGCAGCAGATGAATATCCTGCAGCAAAATGACTTGAAGAAGGAAACACAGCTGGAGGAACTGAAAGCTCAGCTCAGCAATCAGATCTCACTCAACCTTGAGCTGTCCACTGAGCTTGAAGCTGATCGGCCTCCCCAAAAAGATTGAGGCATGAGGAGAAGAGCAAGGATGAGCCGTGTCACCAGCAACAATCCATCTTTAATGTACCAGCCATCGAAGAGCTGAAGGAGGCTCCAATCCCAGAGAGTGAGCTGTGCAAGCAGAAGGAATCCATCCTGAATTAACCATCCATCAAACCCCAGGAGCAGGCTGAGGCCTCAGAAGCGAGGCTCCCTGAGACCACAAAAACACCTTCAATCCAGAAAAAAAACACATCACTTCGTGGGGCTGAGGAAACCAGAAAAATGGAGGAAGAAGAAGGACAAGGACAGATCAAATCAAAC
>JAJHUR010109931.1:0-14881 GCA_027495735.1 Lutjanus campechanus | reverse complement strand
CCTGCCCCCAAACCTACTGACGCCACAAATACGAGATCTACACCCATACTTGCCGACCTTGAGACCTCAAAAATAGGGTATCGATACCAAAGAAAGAGTTTCACAGACTCTGTTTCCTGCATTCTGCTGCCTTTTAAAGAATGAAAACAACAAAACAATATGTGATTAATAAGTCATTCTACAAAAACAGTGGAAGTGCCGTCACTCCCTTTTTTGGTTACCAAAATCTACTAAATTGATAGCTCACCCAAAAATGAAACTACTCACCCTCACGCTGACTGAAGATCAGATTTAGTTTTTTTTTAGTTCACAAAAAACTGCTGGTGTCTCATGGGAAAACAGCGCCGCAGAATCTCCCAAACGACTTAACTGAACAGGGGAAAAAAAACAAACATAAAATGCCTCTATACTGTTCATCTGATGTAACCCAAGTCTCTTAAAGCTCTGACATGCCGCTCACTTGTGTGCGCACACACAGTTACAACACACACACGCCCAGTTCAGATTGTGTGCACAAGCACATGAACAGGGCTCCAAGCTGAGGATCTACAGTGAAGATTTTGTCTAAAAACATGGCGTGAATGACGTCTTTCGAGTCAACTTGGCATGTTTGAGTTTGTCACACCACGGAGACATGTCTTATCAACCACCCAGGCAAATTTAAATGATTAAAAGTTGCTAAATATATAAAATTAGGTCTCAGAATCATGAAAAAAATGAACAGTTTTCTCTGCACTGAAACACTTGTGGCATGTCCGCTCCACTGCTTCAGTATCAAACACCACTACAACCTGAAAACAACAACAACTGGAACATGGGCACTCTGTCTAGCAGCTTTATTGGACATGTCCAGACATGTTTGAGCCACCAGAGCCAGAGGACAGTGACAGGATGGTATTTCTTTTCTTCAGTGTTGGCTTGTTGGAACTGAAGTGAGCTGAAGTGAACTGCTGGGCTGATTTGGACTGAGAGGCTCGCTGCAGGTACGTTCTAAACTGACCGTTATGGAGTGAGGGGAGG
Organism: Lutjanus campechanus; assembly: GCA_027495735.1. Classification (NCBI taxonomy): domain Eukaryota; kingdom Metazoa; phylum Chordata; class Actinopteri; order Lutjaniformes; family Lutjanidae; genus Lutjanus; species Lutjanus campechanus. Next base: position 13,861 of record JAJHUR010109931.1, on the reverse strand, counting down.
GGCAGGCGGTGTTTTTCGCGTGTCGGTTCGTGGGGCTTTTATAGTGTTGAGGGACAGTGGCTCCAGTCACTGAGCCATGTTTCAGGTCCGCCCAAAAAGATGGGGAATAACAAGTCGGAATTCAGTACAACATAGTTCTGTCTTTTTACATTTTTCACTACGTTCTAACATGTATAACATGTTCAGAAGAAAAACTCACTTTTTCCTTTACACAGACTTTAAAACTTTCCATAAGAAAAGGGAATTATTATTATTGTTTTTTTCGTAGCTGTATTGTCTGGGTGTTAACACTTTTACAGTTGTATAGGGCTTAAACACACTGTACACTGTCAGAACAGGTTGTGATAATGAAAAGGAAAAAAAAATACATGCAAAATTTGTCAGAAATCCGAAGAAATACTGAAGAACTGTTATCCTGGAAAGAAATAAGGAGAGGCCAATGAAAATCAGGAATCTCCTGAGAAAATCAGGAGGGTTGGCCTGTATGTTAATATTAGACAAAGCAGAAGTTAAATTAAGAAAATATCCAATGAGGAATGAAGAAGAAATGGAAAGTGTGATGCTGACGTGTTCACACACTTTCATTGTCAGTGGCAAATGAATTGATACAGACACGGAGCATTTTTGTCGTATGATCGCAAAGTTTCAGTCTCCGATGAAAAGATCATTTGTATTTATCATTTGGAAAAAATAGCATCTGTATTAAATTGTAGTAAAAAAAAAAAGTCATACGTCAAAGGTCACTTCTAATCCGAGTTATGTGTTTGGGATGAATAAGAGCACATCCACCCATCAGAACACACAGTACACACCACCCTTTGTTAATGCATGACCAGCAGCAAAACAAGCAAACAAATAGTGTTTTATGTGCCAGATAGACGAGGAAGAGGACGGCAACGCATCGTAGTTAAATTTAATAAAATTAGACACCAGTCCAGAGGAGAGGAGAGGAAGGCCGCGATATTAATACCACAGCAGGGCTGCTCTGATATGAATGTAAAGGAAATAAGACTAAAACACAGTTGCATCAATTATACCAAGTATTAAAACATCAGATCATAGACATGGGCAAAATGTTTCGTCCGTCAAAATAACTCAACTCTGCCCAGTCGACCCCTGCTGGATGTAGCTTCATCAGACAGTCCACCACTGGCGACAGATAATACTGTTTGCCTTGTGCTCATTCTCACTAAGGAATGTAAGAAAATATTTTAAATGTCAAGTATCAGAATATCATATTTTTTGATACTGTATTAATTCTCACAACAACTGTGTCGTGATACTAATACACGCAAAGATCCCTGGCAGTGGTTCATTTTGTGTCGTGTTTAAACCTCCAACCACTAGATAGCAGTGCTGTTACCTAACTTCCCTGTTCTGATTGCATGAAAAAGTAAACACGAATATTATTAAATGTAAAAAATAGCAATATATCATCTTGCTTACAGTATTGCAATATATAACCGCAACATATTGAACTGTAATCTCTGTATTTGATACGTATCATATCGACAAATTCTTGCCCTCATTCCCGCTGACAGGTAAGTGAAATGATTGCCGCCAAGGTAAAATCCCCAACATGAAAACCGTGTTTTATCACCGCATTGTGAAAAACTCTCGGTAAAAACTGCCCAACATCAACCAAAGTTAGCAACAGTCTCACAGATGCAGGCACAGCAGCAACGTAGGTTTGTTTTACATCAATGACAACTACATTAGAAAACATAAAGTATGATGTCTTTTCACTCGCCGAGAGATTTTCAGTTTAAAACTTGGTGAAATTAGTTCAGTATGTGTGTCAGTACTTTGTGACCATTTTCAGCCCATTTGAACAAAACCGCAATAATAACGATAACCATGATCATTTTCGTCGCCGTATCGTGATATAAAAATCAGACCATTTCCTCTCTGCTAACAGGACTGATCCACTCAGGGTCCACCTGCAATACCAGGTCAGTCTCACGGCAGCTTGTGAAAACGTCATGAAATTTAATCTACAGATTTGTGTACATGATCTTTTCTATTTTTTTCGTGATACTCTACGTGACCTGAAAACAACAGTTGATATTGATTACTAAACTGCGTCTGTCACCTGAAATTTTTCTCTGCAAGCTTTATTTTGAAAGTCTAACCTGATGTTGCATATTTATTATTCCTGACTTGACTGCAGACTGAGAATGATGGTTAATAATACAGTTAGTTTGAAAGCTGTGCTGAGATTCACAACAACAAAAAAAGGAAAATTCATGTCTGTGTACATGAATCTATATCTTTCATGACTATTATTATTATTAATTTCATGACTACTTCACAAACTGCCAATACTCTGCCATTTTTGGCAGAAATTTGCCAGGGGTGTATGCATATATCTGGATCAATATATTGATTCAGTGTTCAATGATCCAGTATGATCAGACTGAAAATAACGATCTATATCATCATCTTTATGAGAGGCCTTTATTTTGAAATTGCACGCAATTGAAATTTTGTGAGTTGACGTAATTGTACCTGAATGTGTTAAATAACCACCTGATATTGATGGGACACCCCTGAATTGAATCAAATAAAGATCATATCTTGGGAGACTTTGTGATATCAGCAAATATTGTACTGTCATCAAAAAAAGAAAAAAATTATATCGCATTGTGATGAAACTTGTGATTTACACCCCTAGTATTCGCTGACATTTTAAAAAGACTGCGCATTTGATTAAATCTCTGTAACCAGGGCAACAAGGACATGAATGACATAAATTCAAGGAGTCATTCTGTTCCGGGAATTTGGATTTAGTACTTCTCCACTACGTCTCGAGAAACTCTTTAGGTTTTTATTCTCACGTCATTCCGAACACATGAAAGCGTGAACCGAACAGGGTGTGCACAAAAATACAAGACAAATCACGTCCTGTATTGATTCAGTAAGGGACACTGCATTTTATTTTCAGCACAGGATGATCCTGGATTATGCAGGACAGGTTGGATCTTGCAACCCTACTCACAAGTGGCATCGGCACTTCAACTGGCTTTACTTAAGTATGCAGTCCTGCTGCTATAACTCTGGCGATTAGTTTATCATTGGTGCCTATAGCTGCTTTTTAAAAACAGAAAATCCAGACAATAGTGTAATCTGCGGCTCCCTTGTAGTAAGGCGTTTAAAAGTTAGCTCTCGGAAACAGGTCAGACCGTCTTGAGGACAATGGTACCGTCAGTGTTACTGAATTTTGTTTTACTCTGATTGATCAGTGACCGTTTAGCCACCCATACAAGTTTGGAGAGCCGCACCGATCAGCAGCCATAATTCAGTTAGTTAAGTTAAGTCATCTGCTGCCTTTTTTCTACCATTCCTTCCTGCAGTATTATCTCTTGCTAAACTGATCTGCTAACGTTTTTATCAAGGACTTACAATGAACAGACTGCATATGACTCAACCCCCGACCGCATAGATAGGCTCATTTTCTTTAATAAAACCGCCAAGACTTTAGTCTGTTGTCAGGAGATCAGGGCCGCCAATTTCATTTCGATAAAGTTCTTTGTAGGCTGCAGCCCTTCTCACTGATACAGAAATGAGTCAGCTTTGTTTTAGGCTCTCGTCTACATGTAAGTCAAATAACTTCAAGTTTTGGACATTTGTTAAACGGCAAAATCACAATTGTTTATGAAGGAAGGTGGGAAATGGTTCATTTCACATGTTATTAATGCTGAAATGATTACTGATTATTATCATCAAAGAAAAAAATGCTTCAAATTTAGATCTGAATCAGGGCAGAGGGGGGCGGGGGTCTGAGTCAGTCATGGCACCTTCGAGCACATGACAGCACTTTCCTCTGTGTTCTTTTGACTGAGAAAGTTGTGGTTTAATTTTTTTTTTTTCATCTCTTTGTGCGCTGTGGTTGAGTTTCTACAGAACTGATAGATGCAGATAGCAATCGTGTAGTGTCAGCTTTGGTTTCCCTTTTGACATTAACTCAGCATCTAATGAACACAATTCCTGGCCACACAAGTGAGCCTGTGACACCACATAGTACTCAGGAACACATACTCAGGTCTGAAAGCTTCAACAAAATGAGCTATTTTTAGGTTCTAACCGTGCATTACAGCGTATGTTACCCTGCGAGGCGGCTGGATTCACGAGAATCAATCTTGCCAGGCTTCAAGTTACCCGTTTGTGTCCGCACCAAAAGTGGTGCAGCCGATCAGGGAGGGACTACTGGGAGCTACGGGCGTGGTTTTAGGTGTGACAACAGCGGGAAGCATCCATGGAAGCGGCTGAAACAATGGCAGCTCCTGAAGAGGTTAGCAAAGTTACTGAGATAGCATCAGTTATATCAAAACCGGAGTGTATTTCTTCATCAGGGCAAAGAACAGAACTGACAGCTTATTTCCACGGAAAAGATGTTGTCGCTCTTCTCCCGACCGGCTCCGACAAGAGTTTGATCTGGTGCCGGTTTCACAAATATATTTCAGACTAGAATCCAGTGTTAGACTAGTCTCAGCTTTCCTTATAGATGAGTCTATTGCAAAGCAAGACCATTTCACAAAAACAAAGACTAACTGTAGACCTAAAAAAATTAGACACGTTACCCTCAGGCTGGCTTATGACCCACATTACCATGGTAACAATAAGCGGAAATGTGGCTCCTAAGCGGAAATGTGGCTCATAATTTTTTATTTTTTTATTTTTTTTGTATTGCCACACTCTTTGCTAAACTTTCCAAGTAAACATCCTTGTAACTATTGAGTTCCTCCAAATGACATATTTTCTGCCGGGGTGAACAAAGCTGAGCAGTTTGACATGGTCACTAGGTTGGCCTTTTTTTTTCTTTTTTTTTTTGAACAAGGTTTTATGTTACCCAGAATTCATTGTGTCATTGTCCTATTTAAGTCTAGAACTAAACTGCTTTGTGCAACGGATGAAGTTAGACGTCTATCTGAAATCTGACTATCTGTTATATCTAAGCCAGAGTCTATCTTTGTGAAGTTATCCCGCGTTGTTTGTTGAAAGTGCCTGCCCTTTTCCAAACAGTTTCTAAGGACGACATCCCAGATGGTTCTGTGTAACAAACCAACTCGTGTGTCAGGTTACAGCATACGAGCCTCTGTGTTAGAGGATGGCCGTTTTTATACGTGCTCATCCAACCCAAGCAGCAGAGCTATTTTTGACGGTTTTACAAGCACAGAAAATCACAGCTCAGAAAAAAAACAAGGGCTTTTTAAGTGATATCTGAAACACTGTGTTCAGTAATCTTCCCAGTGAACAGGTGTAAGACTGGAGGTAAGTGCTCGGTTCGGAGTTCACAGCCCCTCCAGACAGCAGTGGACTGCAGCTGCCGTGCTCCTTTAACACCGAGCTTTCAAGCTCAGATTGTCTGTGATTTTCAGTAGAATTAGTGTCTCTCTGTCAACATGACGAAAAAAAAAACAATATGACAGGGCAAGTTTTCCTGGTTTCATGTACACGGCATAGTGTTCTGTTATTACTGTATGTGTCTGTCTTTAAAGCCACGGGAACAAGGTTTGAGTGGTGAGTGCTACAGCAAAAGAACAAAAGAACATCAAACACAGGACTGTAATACCAGACAAACTTATAATAAAATATACAGAAAAGCAATACGTCAGCTAAAAAAAGACAATATGAAAACTTAAACTACATGTAGAGAGGCACACTAAGTAACATTGTACATTACAAAATATTATTAAGGAGCAATGTGTAAAACAGGGCTGCATGATATGTAAAAAAAAAAAAAAAAAAGTCATATTGCAATTCTTTTGACTGCAATTGCTGTCTCTTATACACATCTAGATGTGTATAAGAGACAGCTGTAATACCAGACAAACTTATAATAAAATATACAGAAAAGCAATACGTCAGCTAAAAAAAGACAATATGAAAACTTAAACTACATGTAGAGAGGCACACTAAGTAACATTGTACATTACAAAATATTATTAAGGAGCAATGTGTAAAACAGGGCTGCATGATATGTAAAAAAAAAAAAAAAAAAGTCATATTGCAATTCTTTTGACTGCAATTGCTGTCTCTTATACACATCTAGATGTGTATAAGAGACAGCTGTAATACCAGACAAACTTATAATAAAATATACAGAAAAGCAATACGTCAGCTAAAAAAAGACAATATGAAAACTTAAACTACATGTAGAGAGGCACACTAAGTAACATTGTACATTACAAAATATTATTAAGGAGCAATGTGTAAAACAGGGCTGCATGATATGTAAAAAAAAAAAAAAAAAAGTCATATTGCAATTCTTTTGACTGCAATTGCTGTCTCTTATACACATCTAGATGTGTATAAGAGACAGCTGTAATACCAGACAAACTTATAATAAAATATACAGAAAAGCAATACGTCAGCTAAAAAAAGACAATATGAAAACTTAAACTACATGTAGAGAGGCACACTAAGTAACATTGTACATTACAAAATATTATTAAGGAGCAATGTGTAAAACAGGGCTGCATGATATGTAAAAAAAAAAAAAAAAAAGTCATATTGCAATTCTTTTGACTGCAATTGCTGTCTCTTATACACATCTAGATGTGTATAAGAGACAGCTGTAATACCAGACAAACTTATAATAAAATATACAGAAAAGCAATACGTCAGCTAAAAAAAGACAATATGAAAACTTAAACTACATGTAGAGAGGCACACTAAGTAACATTGTACATTACAAAATATTATTAAGGAGCAATGTGTAAAACAGGGCTGCATGATATGTAAAAAAAAAAAAAAAAAAGTCATATTGCAATTCTTTTGACTGCAATTGCAATTGCGATAGAATTAGTGGGAATGATCATTTTTGCATTACAATTATAATTTTTACTGAAAAAGAAAAACTTAAAATTGTGATGATGTGATATTTGATGGGGTCTGTAAAAATAAATTAGTTTGGTTCTGGTTCTAGGATTTGGAGTTGGCCATATTGCGATTTCACGATTAATTGTGCAACCCTACTGGAAAATATGGCCACCTGTCAAAGCCAACTCCAAACAAATAGGGGACAGCGTATCACCAGAGTAACTGCTGCTCACTATATTCTTTGCTGTAACTATCTTTGGCTGTAGCTTGTCTACTAGGTGCTGTTAGCTCAGTTAGATGTGCAGCTAGTGGCCCTTAGCTGACTTGAGTCCGACACACTGGAAGAGTGTTTGTGTTTACACAGCAGACAATGGAATGGCCTCGCAGTAACAATGGCAAGACCAGGCCTGAACACAGCCTCCGATTGGTGAATTCAGGATTTTTGAATTGCGGTAAAACAAACCAGGTCCTTTTTAGTATGTTTTATTTTGTGACCGTGTAGCTTGATGTGTGTTTTGCTACTTGAATTTAGAAGGTGCATGATTTATTACAGACAATATTTGTAAGAATATTTCCTTTCTTGATATTTAGTGAGTTTATTTTGTTTATTTATTAGACTAAAAAGCCACAAGAGACTTTGTAAAAGTAGCAGCCACACTGCTAGCATACAAGGAGGTTACACTATCGCCTCATGTGGTATTGCCACGGGCCAGGGCTAGCTGGTTAGCATGCTAACTTCAGGAGATATGTTTGCAGCACAGTACATGGATGTCTTTGACATAACATCATGAATGTTACACATTTACACATTATCTTCACAGTCTGCCTAGTTTTATTTTTCTCTGACTGTTTTAAATTAAAATGCACACTGCACATAATGCAGAACAATTCAGTGCTCATTCAAGACGTCGAGTTTAGTAAACTTAGCTTAGCAAAACTAGACAGTGTTCAGTGACTTTTTGTAACCGTGTGTGCTGGTTGTTAAATTTTTTTTAAAAGAAAAAAAAAAACATTTTGTGTGTCTAGGACTGTCTTCCTTTTTGGCATTGAAAGAGGAACCAATTATTGTTTTTTTTCTGTTTAATTCTAGCATTGTATCGAAGTTTAAAATTCTGGTATCGTGACAGCTCTAGAGTCTATACTTTGTTTTTCAGAAAATCCCGCAAAGTATACCTTTAATTCAATTCAATTCAATTCAAAGAGCATTTTATGGAAAAATAATAACTTTATTTATAGGGCACCTTTAAAAACAGAGTTTACAAAGCGTTTAGACAGACCCAGCAAGAGCAGGATACCCAGTGAGGTCAAAAAAGGTAAGACAAAATTAAATTAAAATTAAGGTAAAAATTGAAACACAAAGCAAAGTGTGATATTGCTACTTTAATTGAATTTAAATATCCTAATACATCTCCCATTAATGCTGTCCTTTATGAAAATGTTGAGCAGTGACAAAAAAAAAAAAGATAAAGCACAAGTGACTGATAGACAATAATTCTGCATTTCTGTCAGTTTATTACAGTCAGAAAAAAATAATTCCCAAGCACGGTTCTGACTTCATGCTGCTTTATGTCTTTGATGCATTAACAGTAATTAGAAATCCATGTCAAACATGTCTGCTGTGTTTCCATCCTGCTCCAGTTCACTTCATAAGCCTCGCTCAGTCTCTGTCCACTCTGTCTCTCTCTGAGGCTTTCTAAATAAGATGTATAAATAGGCTGATGACACAACTGCGCCCTTCACAAAGACACCGAGGAGAGAGGAAAGAGAGGAGAACAGGACTCTGGCTTTAGTCACGGCCGCTTTATTCTTCTGCTTTTCAGAAGCACAGGTTAAAAGGCAGCCATTTTTCTTTTCATGCCTCCCTCCCTCTCATCCCTCTTTCTCAGCCCCCCCGTTCTCTGAAACAGGTCGTCTATTGTGGCGGCTAGCGAAAGGCTACTGTGGCATTTATCAGAGAGGAGGAGGAGGAGGAGGGGGGAGAAGACAAAACACACTCCCAATAAAGAGATAGAACAAGAGAAAGGGAAGAAAGGATGTGTATGAAGGCCACTTTTTTTTCTTCTTCTTCTTCCTTCACAAAGCCCCCAACCCCCCCTCCCCCACACACCCTCTCCTCCCTCGCCTGCCCCCCCTGCTCCTTCAGGCTAGCTCAGACAAAGGAGGCCCGACTCTCACAATGTGCTCTCTCCTTTAGACCCGGCACACTTTATATCCTCACTCCATTCACCGCTGCTCCTTGAGAGCACCCACGTGTGCGCGACATATGTGTGTGTGCGTGCGCGTGTGTTTTATGGAGTTTGTAATGGTGGTAGTGGGGGTCTATGTTTGCTGAGGGTCTTATAGACCAAGGGGCCAGGGCTCTGAGGTGTTACTATGGAAACGCCTTTGAGCAGTAAGGAGCACAACAGGTGATTCTGCTGAGGGCCTGTTCGTCTCAGCACTGAGAGACCGCAGGAGGTCTTTGCCGCGAGTGTGTGTGTGTGTGCGTGTGCAAGTATAGCTGCTTATGCTACAAACAACTTAGTGCCATAGGTCTTAACCAGCTCCAATAAGCTAGAGATCATGCCTGAAGTTGCTGGCTGACCCGCCGTAATGACACGCTGCCTGGCTCTGCGCACAGGCCCGGCCCACACAGCACACAGTATATAGCTGGATGGTGTCTGAGAATAGGAAAACACAGAAGGAACACTGGTGGAAATCTTTTTTTTTAATCCATTGACTCTTTTGTTAGAGCTAACAAAAGAGTCAATGTCAAGAGCCAGCCAATTCAGATAGAAATGCCAATTCAAGAGGCAAGAAGAAGACAGATGAAAGCAGGACCGTGAACTGGGAAAAAAGAACAGTAATAGGGCACCATACACTATTCAGGGAATGAGTGAAAATATATATTTAGAGAGGCTATAATGGATATCCTATAATAACTATGTATTATAGTTGGGGACTGTTTACATTTGAAATGATACGGGATGGACACCGGTACCCGGAATTCGGTACCCAACGCTACCTTTTGCTGGTACTTTACACAATAAACACCATAAACTATTCAGCGAGTGAGTGAAAATATATATTTAAGGCAGCTTTAATGAATATTTTATATAATATTTTAGGGTTGGGTATCGTTTAGATTTTAAATGATGCGGTATCGATACCAGTGCCTGGAATTCAGCACCAGTTCAATACCCAACAGTACCTTACACCAGTAGCTTTAATGAATATTTTATTTTATAACAATGTTTTAGGTTTGGGTACAATTTACATTTGAACTGATATGGTATCGATACTGGTACCTGGAATTCGGTATTAGTACCCAATGGTGTCTTTTTTTCCCCCGGGTACTTCATTCTCTTTGTAATAACGAAAGTGTAATTTCAGTTGTAAAGAATAAGTCCAAACTTCTCAATTTCAAGTATTTTGTTATTTATTAAGAGCACGTTACACACCACACAAAGTAAAATCCCTTCCTTTCCCGTTGCAAACCCGTCTCTGCAACCTGCAGCCTGTCAGTCTGTCACCAGAGCAACGCTTTTGTTCATGTCGCGGAGGAAGCACACGTGGTATCCTTCCTGTTATGTTGTTGTTGTTGTCGTTACCACAACTGTGCTTCTTACTGTAATATTTCCCCACTGATAGTCTGCAATTCACAAATATCGGTTCCATACTAAGGTTTTGGACATCCTAATAAAACTCACACACTGCAGCACTGTAAATGTTGGTAAGGAGTTTCAGACACAACCAGTGGCTGAATGTTGGCTAACGCTAGTAAAAACGCAAAGCCAACCAAGACAGTGAAAACAGCTGAGCAACAACAACTTACCCAACAAGCTTAATCACCTGAGGATGTCAATGAAGTTGTCAATGCCTCATATGAAGTTTTGTCATCCATGGAGGGTTAAGTTACACTGTTTAGATGCTGGTTGCAGACATGCTAATGTTAGCTGCAGCTGCTGTGGGGGATTTTTCAGGCTATGAAGCTTTTAGATAAACTTAAGATTTTGTGTTTTGTGAAATGTGTTGCCCTGTCCAGGTTTTCACATTATAAACACTGCAGCAAGTGTTATCCGTGACAGGTTTTGAAAAGTTTAACCACACTCGCGACCGCTTTCGGTTCGCTATTGCCCTGGCTCATTCACTCTGCTCTGTGTCAGAACAAGCTACTGCTGCTGCTCGCTCTAGGGGGCCCACACCCCAGGTTGGCAACCAGTGACTTAGAATATAGAGCGAAAAAGAGAGAGCGCGACTGCAGGTTGTTCAAGTCACAGTGCGTCAGGGGTAAGAGGGTACCGTGTTTGATAGCCTGAACGCAAAGTTCTCTGCAGCAGCCACAGCTAGCACCGACGTTTGGACGAGGAAACTTTAAGTGAGGCATTGACAACTTCGTCAGCATCTTGAGGTGATTAATGAACTTGTTGGACAAGTTGTTGTTGGAGATAACTGGGCTTTTTCCGCTGCCTTGGTTGACGTTAGCTTAGCCTTTATACTACCATTAGCCAACACTCACTCACTGGCTGCTTACGAAATTCAGCATGTTATTTAGCACGCCAAAACAGTGTGTGAGATTTATCAGTATTTCCAAAAACTTGATATGAAATATAAACCAACAGTATGTGAATTGCATTCTATTTACAGGGAAATATTAGTGTACACAAGCTGTGCTGTAGTGACAAGAACAACAACATAACAGGAAGGATATCACATGTGCTTCCTCTGTGACACAAACACACTAACTCTAAGCCAGTGGTTCCCAAACTGGGGGTCATAGAGCCACTGCAAGTGGGGCATGGATGACCGGGGGAGGAATAAAGGAGTGAAAGCATTAAAAGAATATGATTTATGTAGGAAAATAAACAAACAAGAGTTTGCTGTGCTATCATGCTAACCTTTATTTCAACTTTTCTTTTTTCCATCAGTTCCTTCCACAATTACTGTTAATGATTGATACCAAATGGGGGGACTTTTTTCAGCTTTTGAAGGGGGGGGGGGGGGGGGGTTGGGAACTGCTGCGCTATGCCCTGCAGCCAGACTGACAGGCTGGATGTTGTAGGGTCAGGTTTGGGAGGGGAGAGGGAGGAAGGAAGGGGTTTTATTTTGTGCAGCATGTCAAGAAAGGAAGATAAATAAGTAACAATATGTTCTAAATGAATAAAAATGTTGAAAAAGAGACATCTGGACTTAAATTTTACAACTTGTTGTCATTACAGAGAGAGTGAAGCACCAAATGCGGGTACTGAATTCCAGGTACCAATGCAATACATGAGGCAGCGTTTGTCCGACTACGCTTCAACGCTGGTGTCCGTACTTGTTAAACAACTAAATACAACGTAGCGTTTTAATTTGAAGAGAAAGTTCACCACACTTCACAGGGGTCTTTGTTTTTAGAAGTGACAGGCTGATAAAGCAGTTAAATGGTACATAGTGAAATTTATCTGGGTGGTTTCTCCTTCAATTGTGTTCCACTTCAGCCAATGATAAAACTAAGAGACATGGAGAAAGAATCAAAACATGGAGAAAAAAAAAATCTTATCTGACTGCGGAGGAACAACAGTGAGCCACAGCAAACAGAGGGAGTGTAAGAAAAGTTTAAATATGTGTACAATTTAGCAAATCCTTTCTGCTTAACTTAAAATTCAAAAAATTTAAAATTAAATGTAACACTTCAGAACATATAAATATAAGTTCTTCTAACTTGAAGTGTTTTTACTGGAAATGACAAGTTGAACGAATGTCCTGTACAGAGTTCAATGAACTCATTAAATTTAGGTCATAAAGAAAAATGTGATCAGCATTTTAGCAGCATGCATTGTTTGAGAGTTAAAACTCTCCTGAGGCCCTTCTTCTTTTTCAGTGTGACTAAGCTCAGTGAACATGTTTTCTCAAGTACAACCGAATTAAGATCAACTTTGTTTGACTAGAAAAAGTTTATTTGTTGTGAATCACCTCAACTTGTCTTTTCAAACTCAGTCAACTTAAAATTTGAAGTCACCAGGACACTAACTTTTTGAAGTTAAAATGAGTTGGTGACTTTTATAGGTTTGATCTCACATTGTTTAAACACGGGTGCTGAGGATGGGGGACGCTTGACGATACAGAGAGATATCTCACTGTCTCACTGCACGGGACATAAAAGCGATCGCATGACTTTCAGCATGCTATCATGTTCCATTGAGTGGGAGATAAAAATGCAGAAAAAGCGGCTGTCATATCCTCTGAGGTCTGTGAGGAACATGTTTTTACTTCACTGATATAACTACATGTAGAAATATAAGATTAGATTTTAAAGAGAGGGCTTTTTTTTCTCCCTTTATTGGGAACTAAAAGAGTTATCACACCTAAACGCGCATTGAATGATAAGAGTTATAGTCATTATAGTTCAGAGAAGTGTTAGAGTCAAACAAGCAACCAGCTTAAACAAAGCAGGCTCATACTGTCGCTTTAGATTTCACTGATTTTGAAAGGAAATGCAAATGATGCCACTGTGCTGCTGCGGAGCAAACAAACGGTCTCTGGTCATTTGCAAATGACCACACACACACGTGTGCACACACAAACACACATAACAAACAGCCATAGAGAGGGCGTCCTGTGTTTTCTGACAAAAATCTGCTTTTGGTTTCATAGGACAAGAGAGGCTTGTTGTTGGTTGCGCAGGGGAAAGTCATGTAAATGAACCAGGAAACTAATATGTTTTTATTTGTGAGAGCAGCGCTCACGTATCAATAGAGTGTTTGTGAAATTCTCATGATTGTCGCAGAAATAAACAAATCGGCTGGAAAAAAAGCGATGGCAAAGTGCCGATGATACCTCTGTCCCTGGTCACGGCGAACAAAACAGCATCTGTTTGTGCGCTCTCCTCTGATGGCGATGCAAATCTGTTGGTTAACACAGAAAAAGTCGTAAAAACAGAGCTGAAAAATATCATAGCGAGCACTGTGATGGAGTCAAATGTCCAGTTCTCAACACATAAGTCTGATCAATTTATGTATTAATCCTTCTTATTTATGTCATAATCATACCTTTATGTTGTTTCTGTCTACACTTTTTT
>JAJHUR010109930.1:1523-11606 GCA_027495735.1 Lutjanus campechanus | reverse complement strand
CTTCGGATGCTGCTGCTGCCAAAGAGGAAGCTCCACCATAGCCACCAGCAAACATCTGTGTTATTTTAACACATTTAGCCGCACCTGCCTGAAGGGCTTGCCTCTTTTTATCTCGAATTTTTTCCGCGCCTCCTTTCCGTTTCTTGCTGCCCATTTTGACGATCTCCTCTGTCTCTGAATGACTGATTGATTGACAGCCAGGCCCAAGAGGGAGGGGGCATCGGCCCTCGGCTGTAATTGGTCCAGCCCAGAGTCAATCACTAATGGGCCGATCCACGAGTTTTGTGTACCAATAGGTATTTACTCACTAAAAAAAAAAAAAATCACGGCCCATCGGCCCAAAATCACCATCGGCCCACCGGGCAAATGCCCGGTATGCCCGATGGCCAGTCCAGCCGTGAACCCAGGTCAACTGCTTGGAAGGCAGCTCACCACTGTACCATCGATGCCACAGGAGACAGTTCTCATGAGTACTTTTTACAGAGGTCAGGTTCTGAGACAAAAAAAGCAAACCCTCAGTGATGAAGGTCATTGTTTTAATCAGTTTTGTCTCCTTCAAAGGAATACCTTTGGGTCCCTGATGGTCTAGAGGCTGGGATTGAACGCTTTCACTGCCACGGCACGGGTTGGATTCCCATTTAGGAAATTTGATGCCGGCAATGTGTTTGTCTTGTGACCTTCCAAGAGGTTCCTTTATCCCAGGGCACAATTTAGTACGTGATGCTTATCTCCGCCACGGGCACATTTCATTCTTAGTTTCACATTCTGTTCTATCGCTCCATGGCTTTATCAAGTTACATAAACACACACTCCAAGGGGAGTCCACAGGGGAGTTTGTGTCTGGTTTTGTGTTTAGACTGTGCACTAACAAGGCCTTCCTTTTCTTTTCACATAATTACAGTTTCTGTTAAAGACAAAAACAGAGAGATGCAGTCCAGAGATAGACTGAGTCATGAGAGAAGATGAGAGGAAGACAGATGTGTAAGAGGAAAGGTGTCAGCAGGCTTCTTAACGTCGACATGTGGTTTGATACAGACATGCAGCTGGAGCAGTTATGGATATTTACAGAAAGATGTTTGACTTTTATTTTGGGACTACACAATCAAGCTACTAAATGTACAGCAACATAAATGACCCTTAGCTAAACCTTGCTTTCCTTAGTTTCTGTTTCTCTGCCTGTCAGACTTTCCATTCATATTACTTTTATCATTATTATTAGTATGTTTTTGTTTTCATTTGTGAAAGACTTCAGAAAAGACACCATTGTCCAAACCCATGAGACACACAGTTTCACTCTTCTTCCTAAGGGCAGGGTGACCAGATGTCCCTGTTTTCTAGGGACAGTCCCAGTTTTTGATTGCCTGTCTCCAACTGGCGCTGTCTCTGGGAATGTCCCAGTCTTTAACCTAGAAAATAAAATATTCCAAACAAATTTTCTGATAAAAAAAATACGAAAATGAGACATGCAAATGGAATCTGTTAACTAAAGAATTTTATCTAAGTGTATTCCAGATTGGATATGAAGGAAAAGACCATGGTGCTGTAAACTATGATTTTCTGACATGGTTTACAGAGTTACTTAAGAGTTTATTATAGTGCAATTAGTACAGTCAAAATACATGAAACTGGAACTGTACCCCTTTTTATTTCAAAGATAATAACATCTAATATCATGTTATATTGACCACCATACTGACAAAGTTTCTGGTTTTCATTTCAGAAATGTGGTCACCTTAACCCACCTTTAGCACTAAAATGATTTATGAATTGCTCTTGTTGTAACAAATCAGTCTCTAAAATTATGCCAGAGTGATCTGGCTCAAGATCACTACACCTTGATAAACTCAGTTATAAAAATCACTTGTCAAAAATATTTCAAAGTCAAAAAATAAAATAGAATCAGGACTCAAAAATCACTGGAGAACAGCCTCTGTTATAAGAAGTTTATTAACTTCTCTGGTGCAGGAAAAATCTACAAACTTGAGCCACTCCCAGGATTGAACTGAAGAATATAGCTCAATGCCTCTTATTTTATACTGTTTGGAGACTTTGAAGTGTTTCCTCCTTCTTCTCACATTTCAGCTGACATCCAGATATACTTGTATATGATCAGCCATTGCCCTAGATACTTTCCACATCCATCATGCCAATCAGCCTCTACCACCCCCGGGTCTGCGCTGATTATGCATCACTTCTTTAAAAAAAAACATTTATTACACCCTTTCTCCCTCCTGCATCTGTCTTCATACGTGACCTGCCATTGAACTTTACCTACTACACACTCCAACATCTAACTGCCTGAGTCCCAGTCAGCCAGCCTGAGTCCCAGTCAGCCCTGGCCCTGAACAGGGCCCCTTCCCACGCAGGATTGGTCACAGAGACTCAGGATGTACAGGCTGAAGAGACTCAGATGTACAGGCCGGAGAATTATACCACTACACTCTTAGACCAAAAACTTAGGAGTCTTAAAGCTTGACACTCATGATACACCCCTTATTTTTAGAAGTGCCTCCTGACTCCTGATAATTATGGAGCAGAAGATAAAACTGTTGATAGCCCAGGCAGAAAAACCACAGAATACAAGTTGGTCAATTGACTGGCCGCTGTGATGAGTGGGTTTCAAATAAAGTAAAAAATTTAATTAAATCTGTCAGTGATTGCTGGAAAGGTGCACTTTACATATTAGATTTATTATTAAAATAAATGTTGAAAGGATGCAGTTGGCATGAATCTGACATGAATTGTAAGAATTCATGCAGGACTTGTGAGTAGGCTCCAGGGGGACGACAGTGGACAGCGATGTGCAGTAATATGATGATAATTTTTTCTTATCATATTGAAGATAAGACAAACTGAAAAGGCTCCAGCAGTTTGCAGCGTATGTGACTTTTGATCCTGATGAAGTACCTCCAAAACTCATGTCTGATGATGGCAAAAGAGTGAGTTTGGTTACTCTTTGGTCTATCCTTCAACCCAAACTGGGACAGAGGGACAGAAGGTGAGGTTGTGTCCCATCAAGTTAGTATAAGAGAGGTCTATTTGCAGCTGGATTGCTGTATGCAGCTTGTTGTTTTCCCTCTTCAGAGAACAGCAGTGAGCTTTGAGTCAACAAACAGTTAATGTGAGAGCAGTGAGAGGTGGAGCAACACTGGAAAAACAGGACTGTTGCAGTGTTACACTCCGGAAATGAAAGCGAAAGATACTCTTTGCTGAAGAAGAGAAAACAAGTCTGTTTCTACTTCAAAACGTACAGCTCACTTCATCAGGACTTTACCAGAAATACATCTGCTCACAGATACACACAGGTGAGTACAGAAAATAATACTTAAACAGAGTTTAAATAGAAAACTATAGTAATTAGAGCCATAACCATGAAAGACTTTTAGCTGTTTTCATTCAGAGCTGAAAATGTTTCAGTGCAGTAAATCTTTTTAAAAATTTTCTTCCAATCAAGTACTGTATTGAAGGAGAAAAGTAAAGAGTTGAATAAAGATTGAAAGAGTTGAATATAGTAAACTCGTGTGCATGCGTTATATACATGCATTTATATGTATATAACTTGAGTTAAAATGATTGTAGCAGCATGGTCTTCACCATAAGGTTTAGCTATTTTCAACACAGATATGGAGACCAATAAGAAAATATAGTTGGATATTGTAGTAGAGAAAATACAAATAATGCACTTTTACAAATGCAGCATGTACCAGTTTATGATGATAAACATAGATAAACATGAAGAGATAAACTGAAACACTTGTTAGAATTTATATTACAAAGGGTCCTTCCCCTTATTTTACTTTATAATGAATAAATGCTAATGTAAAGCAAGATTTATACTTAATAAGTCTATAAAATGTAAGACTTGCACTGCAGTGACCTCAGATGACCACATGATGGCAGCATACACTGTTTTCTTGGATGATTTCATGAGCCTGCAGAACCCTGCTGGATATTTGATGAGGAATACATTTGTGTGACCCCAGTTAAAATCTGCTCAGTGGTCACTTCTTTTCATTTTGTTTTGTCAGTCTTCAATTCATGTTTTCTGAAATATATTCCTATTCTAACCAACATACAGGAGGAGGACACAACATCATGAACACCCTTCAGTAGCTCTGCAACAATTATTATAAAACAAGCATCTTTGTGTAGACATTTAGGTTCAGTTTTTCCTAAAGCTTGAGTTTCCAATTTGAACAATGAATTAAATTTTGAGCCCACTGGATCACAAATTACTGTATTATTGTTACACAAGGCAGGAGTGTTTCTGAAATTTAATAATATAGCAGGTCTAATTATAACACCACTGCCAGTTATCACAATTTGTGTTGGTCCTATTTTAAGTCAGTAGAAAGCAGTGACAGGCATGGGGGTAGATGGGGATGGTGGTGGAATGTATGAAAAGCTGATTTAGAGGAGAGCAACAGGTGGTTTGGCAGAGCAGAGGGGCAAACAGTTTTTGACCGTGAAAATGCGTCAATTTATGTAAAAGCATATTTAATGATTCTTGTTTGTTTCTGACATTCTGCCTTATGTGCTTTGTCTATTTCTCTGTCAGCACTGTATGGATTTCATTACACACAGGCAGCAAAAAATGTGTTGTTCCATTTTAATATAAATACACATTACTTTACAAAGACTGGTAAATAAAGGTTTGTTGGGGGATTCTGACGTAAGAATCACTGTAAAAGATTGGAAAACCATTTGCACACTCTGCAGATGTTTTTCCTCTTCTTCACATAGTTATTTTACTAATTAATTTCCACTCAACAGTTGTGATATATAAAAGTAGACTTTTCAAAAGTATTGTTTTTTTTCTCTCAATTTCTAGACATGGCCTCTGGCAACAGTCTCCTCTCTGAAGAGCACTTTCTGTGCTCCATCTGTCTGGATGTCTTCACTGATCCAGTCACCATACCATGTGGACACAACTTCTGCAAGGACTGCATTGCACAACACTGGGATGTTAAAGTACAGTGTCAGTGTCCCATGTGTAAAGATGTCTTTGACAGAAGGCCCGAGCTACGGGTCAATCCATTCATATCTGAGATGGCTGCTCAATTCAGACAGTCAGTTACGAAGAAAACCAGCAGCTGCTCAGAACCACAATTGACCAAACCAGGAGAAGTTCTGTGTGATGTCTGCACTGAAAACAAACCAAAAGCCCTGAAGTCCTGCCTGATGTGTCTGGCCTCTTACTGTGAGACTCACCTGGAGCTTCATCAGAAAATGACAGGTCTGACAAAACATAAATTGATTGATCCTGTGGAGAACCTAGAAGACAGAATGTGTAAAGAGCACAAGAGACCTCTGGAGATGTTCTGCAAAACTGATGAGATGTGTGTGTGTTTCAGCTGCCCTGAGTTAGATCACAAGTCACATGTCATTATTCCTATGATAGAAGAATATGAGGTAAAGAAAACTAAACTGAGGGAATTAAATGCTGAAATTGAGCAGATGATCCAGGAGAGACAACTGAAGATACAGGAGTTTAAACAATCAGTGAATCTCAGTAGGGAAGAAGCAGACAGAGAGAAAGCAGATAGCGTGCAGGTCTTCACTGCTCTGATCCAGTCTGTTGAGAGAGGTCTGGCTCAGCTCATTGATGTGATTGAAGAGAAGCAGAAATTAACAGAGAAACAAGCTGAAGGCTTCATCAAAGAGCTGGAAGATGAAATCTCTGAGCTGAGGAAGAGAAGTGCTGAGGCAGAGCAGCTCTCACGCACTGAAGACCACCTCCAGTTCCTCCAAAACTTCCCATCTCTGAACCCTGCTCCACCCACCAAAGACTGGACAGAGGTCAGAGTTCACTCATCATATGAGGGAACTGTGAGGAGAGCTGTGGCTCAGCTGGAGGAGACACTTGGTACAGAGATTACAACACTGCTACAAGCTGAGCTGAGGAGGGTCCAGCAGTTTGCAGTGGATGTGACTCTTGATCCCAATACAGCACATTCTAATCTCATACTGTCTGAGAATAAGAAACGTGTCAGTTATGGTGTTATAAAGAAGAATGTGTCCAACAATCCAGAGGGATTTTCTTTTACTCCCTGTGTTTTAGGAAAGCAGAGTTTCTCTTCAGGCAGATTTTACTATGAAGTTGAGGTTAAAGGGAAGACTAACTGGGAATTAGGAGTGGCCCGAGAGTCACTAAACAGGAAAGAAAGAATCAAAGCAAAGCCAGAGAGAGGCCTTTGGATTCTATGGCTGAGAAATGGAAATGAGTACAGTGGTATTAATGATCCTGCAGTCCTCCTCTCTCTGAAGTTGAAGCCTCAGAAGGTGGGGGTATTTGTGGATTATGAGGAAGGTCTGGTCTCCTTTTATGACGTAGATGCAGCAGCTCTCATCTACTCTTTTACTGGCTGTAACTTCACTGAGAAACTCTACCCCCTCTTTGGTCCCTGTAATGATGATGGTGGTAAAAACTCTGCCCCTCTGATCATCTCCCCCGTGAGCCTAAAAGATTAGATTAATCATTTCATTATCCCAGAAGTGAGAACAGTGTTGTGATGGTGTGATGGAGAGTGCCATGAAATGAATCATTGCATCTGATTAATACACACTTTTCAAATTCTGACTGCTGCTTATTTTTTTTATTTTTAATTTTTATTATTATTCTTTGTGGTCTATAATTCTTTAATGTATCCCTTTACTACTTACTGCTGAAACACATTTCTGTGACAATTCATTGAACTGGAAAATGTTCCTGTTATATTGTTTCAGTGTTCTGCAGTGTATAAGAAGTGTTTTATTTTTATTTTTCTATTTTAAATAAATTTAAATAAATAAATTTGTAAAAAGGAGAGGATTGGGTTGAATTTATTTCACATCATTTTCAGCAAATACCCAATATTGCTATTTATTAATCTGGCAATGACACAATGACCATTGGTGCTTTCACAAAATATTACTACAGATTTTTGATAAATAACAATCAGTAATGTGGATATACTAACTAAGTGGGTAAAAGCAAATAATAAAACAGCAGAACAGTCTGGTAACTTCAGGAAATTACATCACTTTACAGCCAGTAATCCACCCTTTAAAAGCAGGAAAAAAAAAATCTTTTGCCATATCACAATATAACAATAGACAAAATCTGTCTTGTGTCATATCACAATATCCATATATTGCCCAGCCCTTAATCAACTGATAATTTTAGAATTATTTACACAACATTTACGCATGAAAGCAAAACCAATAATTAGATAATAAACACTTTCAAAAATACAATCCATTATATTCAAAATTATTGAACAACATAGAATGAATAGTGAGAATGGTGTTTTCTCTCAGGTTGTGGCAGGCAGATACATATTTTGGTGCTTCGTCCCCTGAATTGTTAAGTTCATGAGATTCATGTTATGAAGTTTAAGAAATTCATGTCTCAGTTCTGAAAAAAGGAAAAATTAAATACTGTCATCATGCTAATAACTCTCTCTCTCTCTCTCTCTCAATTCAATTTCAATTCAATTTTAATAAGCTTTATTGGCATGACTGTAGGTTAACAATATTGCCAAAGCCATTACAAATTTACAAATAAGGTACAATAATAAAGGTGAATCAGAAAATATACAAATTACAAATAAATCAAGTAAATCATTACAAATAAATCAAGTAAATCATTACAAATAAATCATGTAAATCATTACAAATAAATCATGTAAATCAAGTAAGTCAATCAGAAAATTATGGGGAGAAAAAAAATCAATAAAATAAATAAAACAAGAAAATAAATATCTAGTAGATTTTATATTATATATATATATATATTGAGGAAAAGAACAAACAAAAAAATGAATAAAGAAAAGTATAGATTGTGAGTTACAAGGACTGTAAATATAGACAGGTGCAGGTGTGTGTTGTGATGGTCGTCCCTCAGGCTGCGACATAATCTGACATATTTTGTTGCTGCTAAACTGCTGACTCTGTTCTCTCCAAGGATGTGTTGCATTTTAGTTTGATCAGGTAGAGAATCAAAGTCATTGACTTTATGTTTTATTTTTGAGAAGAACTCTGCTCTGACGTGTTCATATTTGCTGCAGTGCATCAGGAAGTGTGACTCTGTCTCCACTTGTCTGTGTGGACAGAGCTGACACAACCTGCCCCCCCTACGAAAAAGAAAAAAGTTGGATCAACAGATGAGTAATAATGTGAGCCAGTGTGCACTGAGTGGCGGAGCCGCGGAGCTACACTGGAGGAACATGACCGTTTTACCGCTAGAATCCAAATCCACAGAAACGAAAGTGAAAGGAACTCACTGCTGCAGGACAGTAACGTCTGTTTCCCGCAGAGAGAATCAAAACTCGCTTCGTCTTGTTTCCCAAAAAATTCACCAGACAGGCCGGTAAGTACAGTGGATGATGTTTAGTGAGTTAAACAGAAAACAACAAGTAGTTCGTTTTTACTTAGTTTAGTTTTAGCTTAGTTTGACGTTGAAAAGAAAAACAAAACGGTCCGTTTAAGTGTCATTTAAGTCTGCATAAATTTCAGTCAATCTGGCGCATGAAACGGGTCGGAATGTATTTTTCCCTCCGTTTTTTTTGTGGGTATCCAAAAGCAAAATAACCATGTTTTCATGATGAAATGGATACAGAATCTAATTTCAGTTTGTAAGATCCCCCCCCCCTGATTTTGGATTTCTGTCTTTGGATTTCTCTCTCTATCTCTCTTTTTTGAAAAAAAGTTACTGCACTGCAAAAAAAGCTGGAATATGATCAGACATGACTGTTGCATGATATATATTATATAAGCATTACTAGGCCAGGAACAGGAACTTAAACTTTGAAAAGTTAAATATCAGACACTATGACATTTTTTTGAGGGGGAAGACAAGTTTTCCTTGTAGTCTTTATTGCCTTTGTGTTTGTGGTGTCTGCTCATAAGGTTGTGACATAAAGTTTAGCTCATTTAAGATTTCATTCCCTAAAGAGACAGTTCACCCCAAAATCAAAAATACATATTTATCTTCTTATCTGTAGTGCTCTTTATCAATCTATATAGTTTTAATGAGAGTTGCAAGGTTTTAGAGGTACTGAATGGCACCCGGCTTGTGGTGCTCAAAGCACCAATAAATGCATTTGAAATTTCTAGTAGAAAACAAAATCTCTCTAATAGATTCAGATGTAGTTCTGTTAGATTTTACTCTAGAGAGAATGTAGTTCCTGCATAAAACTGCTCACAACAAGGTCTGTGGAGTATCTTGTATAACCAGATCATGATATTTGGGAAGATAGATTTTTTCAAATGTATTTTTTGGTGCTTTTAGCACCACAAGCTGAGTGCCATGTAGTCCCATAATACTGGAGAGAAGTTTATGGGCTCTATTGAAGCACTTATGATTGATATGTCCTGAGAATAGTCGTTGTCACTTACAGCCATTTTTATTAAATCAATGCAATCAATGCAGAGGTGATAAGTGTGTGCAGGGATTGACTTTTTTCTCCAAGTCATGCTCACTGCAGAGCCACATTTGACCTAGTCCAGCTCCACCACTCTGAACCTAGTGAGGCTCCACCCAAGGAGTGTGATTGGCTAAAGTTAGGGTAAGAATATGAGGGTAAGCCATCAAACTAGCCCTCTGCCAGACTTTGGGTGGGGTTGGATGTCTAGAGGTGAGATAGTCCAGCTCCACCTCTAGACATCCAGCCCTACGGTTCCCTGCACCGTAAAAGAGACCAAGCAAGTGGTGTGTTAGTTGCCTTCTCCTCATCTGGCACCCTGACTTCACCACTGAAGCCTCAGTACTGGTTTTTACATTGTGTGAGAGGTAGTAACATTACTGTAGTCAGCGATAATGTGTATAGATAAGGTCAGGTTGCAGTATAAATAGTTACTGAAAAGTATTATAGCTGCAACAATTAATCAAATAATTGATTATTAATCTATTATTAAATTAGTTGCCATCTATTTCAATAATTAATTGAAATGATTAATTGGTTTCTCTGATTTCAGCTTCTTAAAAGGATATTCCACCCCAGAACGATAATCCACTCAATATGTACTCACCACTATGCCGATGTGAAGATGGGTGAAGATCTTCAGTTCACAAAACAATCCTGGAGTTTCAGCAGAAAACAG
>JAJHUR010109927.1:0-17174 GCA_027495735.1 Lutjanus campechanus | reverse complement strand
TGTATTGTACTTGAGTATTTCCATGTTCTGCTACTTTCCATGAGGCCAATATTGTACTTTTTACTCCACCACATTTATTATGAGTGACTTTGCATATTTAGATAAAAGACAGTCAAGTAAATTATGATGTAAATTACAAATTAAGATGAAAATAGCTCAACAACAATGCCTCAGTGATTACAATCCAGTGATGCTGTATAGGTAATATACAATATCCTGACATGAGCCATCCTGCATAATGAGAACTTAAATATACTTTAAGTAAATTTGATGCCAATACCTTTGTACTTTTACTTGTACTTTGTACTCTGCTCAGTGATCACACTCACCTCTACAAACCTGCATTTTATTTTGACATCTCTATGTCCTGGTTTTCGTTGGCCCATTTGTAATCAGATGACCTTACTGGCTACAAAAATGCAGATGAAAGATATTGATGTTGCTTCAAATTGTAGGCCTACTCAGTACTTAGTTGTGGTTTTAAAAAGAACTGAACATTACTTAAGCAAGAGTAAAATTACTGACTTGAAGACTCATAGACGTACTTCACAAAATGACTTCATTACAGTAACAGGAGTAGATGTAATAATGACATAATTGACTGAATGACACTTGATGACAACAGTCATAAACATTCATAAAGACTTCATGTCCTTCATGTTCATGACAGGTGTCTTGTTTCCTGTTTTCATTTCAAATCAACTTTTATCACATAGTTTTTAAAATAAAGGTTCATTTACAGAAGCTTAAATTTTCTTTCCTGATTCAAAATAGAGCAAAACATTTTAGTTTAAAACTGATTTAAATTAAAAGCAAGTTTAAATATTTGTTTCCTACTTGTTTTAAAGGGACAGTTCACCACAGAATCAAAAATACATATCTTTCCTCTTCCCTGTAGTGCTGTTTTTGCAGGTAGATAGTTTTGGTGTGAGTTGCAGAGTTTTGGAGATATCAGCTGTAGAGACGTCTGCCTTCTCTCCAATAAAATGAAACTAGATGGCACTAGATGGTGCTCAAAGAGCCTTGATTCGGCATCATTTCTGGAGAGAGACATTGCTGTTGAGTTTTTTTTTTATTTTGTTGCTTTGAGCACCACAAGTTGAATGCCATTTCATTATACTGGCATCTCTACAGCCAATATCTTCAAAACTCTACAACTCACACCAAAACTATCTAGATGGATAAATAGCACTACAGGTAACATATGCCTTCTTGATTTGGGGGTGAACTGCCCCTTTAAGAAAATAAGATTTTACTGTAGAACTTGATAAAAGACAGAGACAACTTCATAAAATTGAGGTTTTGCAGTTATAGACAAAAAGCCCAACAGTTTACAACAACATTAAAGGAGTGATTCAACCTTTTGCCTAAATATTCCTTTAATGCATAACATGTTAATACATGTGTAATAACAACCCTTTGATTGTGAATAAATTAATTCTGCATGATTTACTTGATACCTTGAGCACATTTTGCTCTGAATTCTTCTGTGCTTTTACTGAAATAAAAAAAATATTTGTACTGTTATTTGTTTTACAGGTTTTACATAAGTAAATGATCTGAAAACTTCTCTCTCCACGACTGATAAACAATCAGATTTCCTCAAACTGAAGTGTTGAGCATAAAACAATGCAACATTCCCATTTAATGGCCATGTCACTATATACATACAAAAGCCTGTCAGATTGGTTTCTTTATCAGATCTGGATCTAATGTAGGGGGGAGTTGTTACACGAGTCCACATGAAGTCCACTGGCTGCCCCATATCCATCTGACCAACAGATAAGATTTCGGTGCAGACAGTCGGCTCACTGGCTGTTTTTAAAAATACACGTACAGCTCAAGTATAGGCACCGTGATAAAATGTGAAAAGTGCAGCTGCGTTAGACAGGAGGGAATGTATGCAGGGGTTTGTGACACCTCAGATGAAGGCTGTCTGGCAGATAAACACCCAAGTGACAACAACTCAGCAACAACACACCCCCATGAGGAGGGAGCCGCTGTGCACGTCTGACTGCTCAGGCTCTCGGGGGGTCAGTCTGCGTCAGGCACGCAGGGCCAGTCTGGAGGCCAAGGGCCAACATGCAGGGGCCTTTGCAAGATGCCAAATAAAAGCAAAAGTAGGTCACACTGAATTTTGCCCTTATCATCCTCATGAGAGGAATAACTGATAATAGTTTTGGTCAGATCACAATCAAAGAGCCTTTCAGATTTGGTTCCTGTTTTTTAAGAGAGCTTTGACTAAAATTTCTATAAATATATTCAGAAGACAAAAATAAAAAGTAAAAAGACTGAAGAAGATGTCTCCTCCTACCCCTGATGTCTATCTGCAAGAATACAGTATGTACCATAAGTCTAACAAGTGCTAAAGTAATTTCTCACAATAGTTTGGAGTTTAAAGTTTGCCTGTGTGAGTCCAGCCTGGCTGAAGAACCAAGTGGGAGTGACCCTGTCTTTTCTGGAGGCAAAGGCAAAATTGCTACTAAATACATAACATTTAAAGGCATACTCAGGTAATTTAGACCTGGCGTTAAGTTGGGGGACAAGGCACAGCACAGGTGAAAACATCCTGACTTGTAGTCCCTGTGGGCACGTATGGATTACTGAACAGGCCTAGTGGACTCCTGCAATGTCAGCAGGGCTGTGGGCCAGCACGTCTGGGCCAAAGAAACAGAAGAGGATCAAGAAGAGATACACAAAAACAAGAACACCACAAAGAGACATAAATGTACCACAGAGACACAGTACAACTACGAGGAGACACAAAAATACCATGGAGAGCCAAAAAAGTATTTCAAAGAGACATAAAAGTACCACAAATGACTACGAGGAGACAAAGGAACCACAGAAAAAACAAAGGTACCACAAAGAGAGACAAAATGACTTTGAGGAGACAAAAATATCACGGAGAGACAAAAGTACGACTAACAGACACAAAATGACTATGAAGAGACACAAAAAGATGACAAAGAGACACAAAATGACTAAGAGAAGACACAAAAGTACCACAAAGAGACACAAAAGTACCAGAAAAAAGACACAAAATGAATATTATGAGACACAAAACTACACATCGACATAAAAGCACCACAAAGAGACATAAAAGTACTGGAAAGAGATACAAAACTACCACAAAAAGACATAAAAATAAAATAATAAATAATAAATAAAAAAATAAATAAATAAAGGTACAGAAGTACCACTTAGAGACACTGTGTCTCTTTCAATCTTCATCCCTCAACAAACGGAAGAAAAGTTTGGAGGATGGAAGGAAATAAGAAAAAAAACAACTTTAGATCTGAAGGAATTTTTCAAACACAACAAAGGTGACCTGACAGAGGACTCTGCTGCTCTGTGTCCTTTTTTTAAAACCTGTGTCCTTTTAACATCTGTGATCATGGCCAAGCTTTGTTAAAGCCCCGCAGTCTGTGTGAAAACTGAGGAAATGAAAAAGCACAAAAACACAGGGCATCAAGGGGAATCTTCAGCACCATGGACAGCTCATCTTTTGTCCGTCTATCACTGCGAGATCAAACAGACGTTTTAAAGGGCCAGTACATCCATTCTCTGTTTCTGTTCTTCTACCTGAAGAGATCTCTGAACACACTGAAGATGGACGGGGACATGTTCGGGGTTTTGTGATGTCACTCAAAAAAAAAAAAAAAAAAAAAAAGGCAGCTCAAAAGAGTCTCACAGCAGTTTATAAAATAGCTCAAATTTTATCAGTTGATTTGTGCACATGAACACTCTTTTTTTCTTGTGACACTCAGCATGATTTTGAAACTAATGTATTACCCACAAACCTGTTCTGGTTCTAAACTTCCAAAAAAAATGTCAGGTTGATCGTCTCCCCCAGTCATCCAGATGAGATATCAAGCTGCAAACGTTGAATTAGACAGTTCACCAGCACCAAAGTTGCCAAAACGTCTGGTTGTTGCTTATTTACAGTTGTCAGAATCAATATTCCACTGGTTGGCTCAAGTTGTACAGAATCACGACAGGATTACGACTGTTTCAGAGCAATCAGCACCATCTGTGGTTGCAAGTTATTACACATTTTGACTGAACTGAGGACACAATGAAAACTGCTCATGTTTGCAGGATCCATTGCAGTCCGCCATACTTCCGTTGCCAAATTAGGTGCGTAGGCTGCTCATTGTTTACAAACTGTAAAAAGGGTCTTTAATTCAAACTATGAGACTGTAGGTGCCCCTCTACTGTCTGTTTCACACATGCAGGGCTCCGCGGTCAAGTTAGCAATAATAAAATTGCAATGTCTGGGTAGATTTTCAAAATAAAGGCACAAAAACAGCTTGCTCAGGGTTAGGAAAATCTTCATGGTATGGCTCAAAATAAGTAACTTTATTACATTACATCTTGTGCACTTATTTGACTTACATATGTTACGTTACTTATGTAAGGTACATAATGTAATAACTAAAGAACTAACATAAAGAAGCACTGACTCTTGGCTTCACATAGAACACTAACCCCGGTCTCCTGAGTGAACGTCCTGTGTTCATTTAACCCATCCTCCAAACGCAGATTTTCACAATCTTAATATCACGTCATCAGACCTCAACGGCATGTTTAAACATAACTCTAGAGGGGAGGCTCCTGAAATATTGATAGTCAGGTATCTACAGTGTATTTAGTTTGAATCATGACCAAGCTGCCATATTGGACATGTTGGGAGCAAGAATAGGCTGGAAAGTCCCGTGTTTTTAACTAATCCATCCACCGAAAATTTGTGTCTATGTGTGCAAATCTACAATTAAAACCATAAATAAAATTTTCATAACTATTTCATGAACTGCTGGGCTGGACAGATGAAACAAAACTAAGGGTAAGACGCACACGCACAGCTGAAAGTGACAGTAAACCTTTTAATCAGGTAAAATGAGTGACAACTCCTGTGTAAGTGTTGTATGGATTCGTACTTGCTTTAATTATACCACATAAAGTGTTTCTTGTGATTGTTTAAATGAATAAATTTCATAACAGAACAAGCAGAAGGGCAACAGACAATCAAATAAATATAAAGCAAAAAGCAGGAGACCCCCAGCAACAGTCTATTAATGGCGTGTATCTATAGGAGGAATGATTACAGCATGTAAAAACTGTGTCATGTTCAGACAGGGAGCTAAACTTGAAAAAATGTGTACCTGTCCTTTAATTTCATATTGATATGAGGGGTCATCATAACAGAGACAAAGACAAGGACTTGGATAATAAACACTTTTCCTAAGATCAGCTGACACCCTGTTAATATGTCTCAAAAAGTTGGCAACTCGTGGACGCCCCCTGAACATATGAAGGAGCTTTCTAGGACAGTTACAGTTACAGAGATGACAGATGCATCTTGGGCTGCAATTTCATCTGGAATCTTCTGCAGGGTAGAGTGCATGCTCTGTGAATAACTTTCAAATATAACAGCAATGGACTTGGATTTTAAATGTTATATTAAAGGACCAGTGTGCAAATTTCACATGAATCCATGAGCAGAACGTGCCGGAGATGGAATGTAATCTCCATAAGTATGCTTTCATTAGTTATCTTAGAATGGGCCCTTTATATCTACCGAGGGAGCAGGTCCTCTTTCACTGAGACTGTCATGTTGCACTCCCATGTTTCTACAGTAGCCCAGAACAGACAAACTGTGAAGACCTGTACAAGGACCCAAAAAGCAGAACACGGACAAGACGTTAAGAAAAAGAGTAAGGTGAGATGACTGGTCTTGAACCTGCAGGGCACAAGCAAAAAACATGAAGAATGAATCAAGTTAGAGCTAGATTTGACCATGATACAGGTACCAAACTGGCAAACTGAACGATCTGGTGAAGACTGGCCTGAAGAACCAGAGTTTTAAACTGCAGCAAGAACACAGACAAGACCAATATGACAAACGGAGCAGTGGGAAACACAAGAGAGTGAGAAAACAGCTGAAAACAAAAATGAGAGGGTGGCATGGCCGGACTATGACACAAACCAAACACTGGCTTAGAGCCTTATAAACTTTTTTAAATTCACAGAAAGCATTGGTTCTCTTACAAGCTTGGAAGGGGAGGGTGAGGCGAGATGTTTGCAACCTGCAAACTCACCACTAGATGCCACTAAAGCCTACACACTGCTCCTTTAAGAACTCTATGACTAAAGAAATTAGGGGTGTGGACTTCAGTCATATGACTCGAGTGAAACCCACAAGTTTGATAGCTTTAAACTCAACTTGGCAAAATAAAAAAAAGACTTACAACTGAACTTGGGCTTTAACACCAATGACTCAAGGCTTCACTTGGACTTGAGTCTTTTGACTTGAAAACACTTGATACCTTCCCCCTCAGCTCAAAGATGTGAATCCACAAATCATTTCACTTCCCTTTTTCTCATTCCCTGAATCAAATAAGATCAACACGATTCATTCTCAGCAAGTCAGCATTTAATTCCTCAGATCCAGTTTTGTTTGAAACCAAAGATAATTTAGTTCCCTTACAAAAACTACAAGATGGTCAACAAAAAATGAACTGCAGTCTGCAAAAATGTAGGTCAAGAATTACAGATGGAGATGCAACGTCTTCCAACTTTGTTCAACATTTAAAGTTGCACAAAGAACGGCAGGTTGAGGCTCTGTTGTTAAAATGACATTAGGCTGCGTTTGGTTTGAGCGCTTTTTCAACTTTTCAACACCCACATATTCAGTTCTATGATTATGTTAACATGGAATATATCAAAAGAAAGAACAGATCTGATAGTTTCAGACACATACAAAAAAGGTTTTGTTTTAGCTTCATTCATTCTTTTTTATAAGCACTTGAATGTTGGTTGGTTGTGTCAAAAAATCCACATTTCAGACAAAAAAATTGAAAAAACAACATATTTGTGAGACATTTTTAAGCAGAATATTGACTTCACGTTTTTATCCACGTTTTTATTTATTTTTATCACTTCATATTACGTACGTGACATTACTGCCACCAGTGCAGCTAGCGTTAGCTGTGTGTGTCCAAAACTCTGTCTGAGAGGCCCAGGGGCTGGAGTTCTTCACTATGAGAAACCTCTTTCACATCACACATAAGTGTTACGATCCATCATGAATATAAAATATTGGTCAGTGCAGCTTTAACTACAGTCATTTATATCTGTAGAGTCCAGTTTTCCTAAACCTATTCCACCAGCTACAAACGGGCTATAGAAACTATAATATCTAAAGATAAAAATACTTAGCATCAGTGTGAATTGGATGAGACGTAGATATGTAAGTGAGTAGAATCATCACTATAGCTTACGTTAGAGTAGAACTCAGCCAGCGTCAACGAGTCCAGTCTAA
This sequence comes from Lutjanus campechanus, assembly GCA_027495735.1. Lineage (NCBI taxonomy): Eukaryota > Metazoa > Chordata > Actinopteri > Lutjaniformes > Lutjanidae > Lutjanus > Lutjanus campechanus. The sequence continues at coordinate 9,850 of JAJHUR010109927.1, read as the reverse complement.
TTGGAATGAATAACTTGGCATGCTGATGGTTGGCTGGCAGAGACCCTGAACTCACCACCAGTCTATGAAGGGGGTTGTGATGTCTGCTGTTGGTAGGCAACAAAACTTCCCCGCCGCCCCCCTGCCAGCAGGGTAATACAGTAGATGCTGAGAGGGAAACCAGAGATGACCCTGAGCCTAACTGGGTGAAACTCAGCTCCCCTTGTGTCAAAGACTGGGATACAAGTATGTAGCCAGTGTCCTATACTGATGTGAGCTTATAGTAATGTGAAAAAAGTGAATGTATGGTTGTGTAAGTGCAGGTATTCTGTGCCTCAGTGTGCTCTCAACACATTTAAGTTAGTATGGTATGCAGATGGCTTGAGTTTTATTGTCTTCTTGCTGTCTCAATATTTTCCCAAGGTGGTCATCACTGTCATCTTTCTAAGTGATGCTGTGGCAGCCAGAATTATAATTTTGACATATAAGATCAATCAGATTGTATCTGTGTTACATTCAGAATGTAGGTAAAATGGTTCAGATCAGATACTGAACATTGTTGCAGCCTTATTGTGATGATGCAGCTCACCTGACAGCAAGATAATAACTATGGTACGATCAAACTTTCCAGGAAGTTACCACAGTCTGCTGAGGCTAACGCCACACACTTTTATCTTCATTTCTTTGTAGCTGTGTAAACTAAGCTTAATTTTAGTTACAGCTCTTTCATATTCTCTTCTATATGTCCAGTTTTGAGCGAGGCTGTGACCAACTGGGGGCTCATCCAGGATCCAAATCCGTTGGTAGAGATTAAATCCAGTCTTATGGTACAGTCGCACTGAACGCAGGGGAGTGACCAAAGCCTGGCGAGGTGAATGCCACACACACATCTTAGCTGTTAGTTGAGGCTACTTCTTTGCAGGTCAAATTTCACCGAAGTTGAACTCCACGCAACATGAAGACATAAAAATGCGTGCATGTGTGAGTGTGCCCTAAACTGGTGGCAGTCAGTGAGTCATTTCCGGCTGACAGAAGTAATTATGTTAAAAAAAAAAGAATAAATAGAGCTTGAGAGAGAAGTTTAAACCCTGATTACTTTCAAACCTCCACATATATGACAAAGTCACTGAACCAGGTGGGTGTGATTGTCAGATTGTCTTTTTGATTCTTAGAAAAGTTGTCTACCTCTTTCACCCTGTAAAAACAGGTTCAAGACAGTAAACGTGGTTACATGAACGCTATTTTTCATTCTGATTGAAGATTTTGGGTTAACTGTTTGAATGGGAAGTGATCTCATACGGTCTGTAGTTTACGTGCGCCAACACTTTTAAGAGGAGCAGCTGTGTGACATGCACAAAAAGTGATGAACACATCATGCATCATGCAACGATCTGCTCCCTGACGATGGATATCTTTTCTGTTCAGCACAGTAGTTGCCGTTATTGTTTTACTTTTAATCAAGCAACAGCTTGATAACAAAGCATGCTTATTCCTACAGAAGGCAAGCAACTTGATGGTACTTTGTAATTCATAACCTCACTGCTCCGCACTCCTCCTGAGACCAGACGCCATTTTTTGTAAGTGGAGAAATGTGTAGTACATCCCCATGCATTTACAATGCCATGCACAGAAACATCTATTTCAACTTGTTTATTCTGATTTAGATGTTAATATGGAGCATTTTTTTTAATCTGATGGGCTTTTAAACCAATCATTGGGCTCCATGTAAATGTAGCTAATGGTGGTTGATCTGACAAGTTTAGTCAAATTAGTCACGTAGCAAAGACAAAATATAATTAAAGCAGCTTCTTATTATTCAAATTGACTCACATGTGAGGGAATGAAAGCAGACATGGTTATACTCAACTGCCCTGTTAATTAACCCAGAGGTGGCAAAAGTACACACATTCTGTTCTCAAGTAGAAGTACAGATACGTGTGTAAAAAAGGAAAAAAAAAAAAGTCTGTAAGTACTGATTCAGTTTCTTCACTACGGTAAAAAAAAAAAAAAAAGTACAAAAAGTAAAAATTACAGGTCCTGAAATGTACTCAAAGTATAAAATTATATTATTCTAGATTTTTTAATAATGTCATTTTCATCTTATTATGTATTGTTCCATCATTTTTGTCTTGCTATGGCTTTTCTGTCATTTTCTTCTTGCTACTTCATATTCGTCTTGTTGATAGTTGATAGTTTCTGTTTGGTCATTTTCGTATTTTTAAGTCTTGTCACGTCATTGTTGTCTTACTACTTCTTTTATGTTATTTTTGTCTTGTTATGTGCTGTTATGTTGTTTTCTTTGTGGTGCATCATTTTCATCTTACTCTGTCTTTTACATCATTTTTTTTGTCTCTTAATGTATTGTTATGTTATTTTTGTCTTGTTACAACTATTGTGTTATTTTCGTCTTATTTAATTGTTTTACTCTTGTTGTTTCTGTCTTGTTATGTCTCTTTGCGTCAGCAAATCAAGAATAAGCGACACTTCCCCTCATGCATTAAAACTAAAGTTAACAAGCCTGTTACATGAAAATGTAAGGTGTGGAGCACACAGATATTTGTGTTAAAATGTAGAGAGTACAAGTAAAAACTTGTCCGAAAAAAATACATTTTCAAGTACAAATACTTGAAAAATCTACTTAAGCACAGTAACAAAGTATTTCTACTTAGTTATTTCCCATCTCTGATTCAGCCTCAGTCTTCTGTAAAGGAGTCTGGTAAGAACAACCAATTCATCTCCACATTTTCCCTCAAAGACAAGTTCTAGATCTGGTGCAGTTCCAGCTGTCTGCTGGCCCAAACCAGCATGAGAAGCTCAGTTGTGGCTCCTAACGTTGACTGGAGCCGAATTACTGTAAACCCAGCCGCACAAACAGGATATATTTAGCGTCCTATTTTAGAAAGTTGGGCCTGGTGACTGCAGGTCTTGAGGAGATACGGTTACTTCTGGAGTCCACATTAAAACAGCAGGCGGTCAATCATGACGGGCCATTAGTCAAAAAGGATTATTGAAGGCGGTTAACGAGAAGAGTGCACAGATAAATAGACCCTTCCTTTCCACTGCTGTCATTAGTCATTGTCACAATCTACAGTATGTCTCCATAGCAGCAAAAACAAATATATGCATATCATTAACACTGAGGTCATACATGTAATATACTGTTTGAGGAGTCATGAAACACCCTGTAAAAGCTATCTGTGTCTCCAGGCACAGTAAGACGTCTTCTTTAGTAGCTAGTAAAGACACTTTGGTTATCTGCATGAGTCATGATTAAAGGGCCGCTCTGCACATTTTACACATGAAGATCAGTTTACTCATCACGAGGAGTAGTACTCCGCCTGTGAAAATAGTTGTGTCATGTTTTCTGCGGCTCTGCAGGGAGCTTTCTGAAGGCCGAGAGACTAAAGGTGCTTTCAGGTAGCCACGGCTGCCTCTGAGCCTAACAGCCGGCACACCGCCTAATGAAATCTAATCGTGCAGCTACGCACAGCTAGTTGTAGCTTAAAATAGAGGAATGTTGGCTAGCAATACACAATAAATATAGCAAGTTTAGCTAACTGGTATCATAAACTTTTATTGTCCCAGACCAGATGATCAGATTTTAAAACTTAAGTTTTTCTTCAATGATCTGTCTGATGAAGAGGTGTATAATTCAGGAAATTCTGTAAAATCCTGAATTGTTCTCCTAACTGTAGTTTGTGTGGTTGCCGAGGCGTTCCACAGCGGTATGCTGAAAAAGCTGAACCATCATTAACTCTGAATGTAGTGGCAGAGAGCCATGTGCATTCCTGAGAACAGCGACAGCAATCGCTGTCTGAAAGCACCTTAAATTAACCCTGATGATGTCACCTGAGACGGTCTAACCAGAGACACCGGAGATCCAGTTGCATTATATGTTTTTGTTCAGGATGTTTGGGCTGTGGACGGGCTAAAGATGGCTAAATGGCTGGGATAACATGGTGATGTCACTGTGGTCCAGACTGAAATGACTCAACTATGAAATGACGGATTGTCATGAAATTTGGTTCATGAACTCATGTTCCCCTCGGGATGACTTGTAATAAACCATAGTATTGGACAAATTAAAACAGGGATATATCTATGTTCTCAGGGTCCTATGTTCCAGGGGTGTTATGGTCTCAGGGTCCTTATTTCCGAGGTCCTATGTTTCCATGGTCCTAAACTCGGAGGGTCCTAATAGGTTCCTATGTCCCTATCTGTCCAGCATCCTGAGTACCAAAGTTCCTATGTTCCCAGGGTCTTACGTTTCCAAGGTTTTATGTTTTCAGGGTCCTAAGTTCCTAAGGTCCCACTTCCCTAGTTTCCCCAGTGTCTTATGTTCCTGGGGTCTGATGTTTCTAGGGTCTGATTTTCCCAGAATCCAGGGTCCTAAGTTCCAAGGGTCCTAATAGGTCTCTCAAGGACCTACAGCATGTTCCCGGGGTCTTAAATTTCCAAGGCTGCATGTTCTCAGGGTCGTAAGTTTCCAAGATCCCACGTTCTCAGGGTCTGTAGTTTCCAAGGTCCTATGTTTCCAGGGTCTGATTTTTCCAGGATCTTACATTCCCAGGATCCTTAGTTCCAAGGGTTCTAGAAGGTTTCACAAGGTCCTATGTTCCCAAGGTTTTAGGTTTCCAAGGTCTTATGCTCTCAGGGTCCTAAGATCCCAAGGTCTAATGTTCCCAGGGTTTTATGCTCAAAGTCCTGTATTCTCAGGATCTCATCTTCCAAGTTTCTTATTTTCCAACGGTCCTAGGCTCCCAGTGTCCTATGCTCTATGCAAACCCCTAACCCTAACCCATTATGTGCTATATAGAGCTGGGGAACATAGGACCCTGGGAACACATCGATCACTGCAAAACTATGACATTCCTATGATCCTAGTTCTACTTTGTGTTTTGTGCTAATTAGCAACATTAGCATGGTAACATTCTAGACTGAGAGGATGAACATGATGAACATTATAAACTTGCTTAATATCAGCATGTTAGCATTTAGCTCAAAGCACCACTGTACAACCTCACAAAGCCACTGGTGTTAGTCTGATCATGTGTAAACCTGTGACCCCATGACCAAGCAGAAATCTACTAGTTGCCATGTACTAGGTCTTTTCTTTAATATCAGTAAAACTTAAATGAAACATAGTGTGAAACAAAGACTCCAATTTGTTATCGTGGCCCATTATCAGTAGAAGAATAAGATGACTGTGCTTTAAGTGTGAGAGGTCATGACGTACAGCGTGCACTCTGGTGCGGGGTTCTTGAGTGCAGCGCACCACCTGATACAGAAAATGAGCTGTAATTTCATGAGAGGATATGTTAGTGCTAACTGCTAACAAGTAGCCGAGTTCCTGAGAACCTCTGTAATCTGTTTTCCATCTGGCACTAGACTTTTCATCAGCCCAGCAAGGGGGCCGAGATAATAAAAGATTAGAAGTGTTCAGTGTGTCATCATGTGCTCTTTTTGACTCAGAACTTGACTCTTAAGTGCCAATAAGTGTAATTAAGTGTCCAACTATGTGATGGACTAGAAGCCTGTTCATTTGTTTCTCCCTGCCTTTCTCTCAGCGCATGCTCTTGGAGCTCCACTGCATTTAGTGAGGGTGCACTGTAAAAAAAAACATTATACAAGAATTTAGTGGAATCAACTAATCTTTTCTCATTAACTTTACATAAATATACAAGTTTTAGTTATTTGAGTGAATAAAACTTAAAATTTCTAGTATTTATGTTCAGGACACTCCAGACTTTTAAACACGAGTCCCTCTAACATGAAGTCTTTTGACTTGATAAGATGAGTTGAATGAATGTACTCTACATAGAGTTCAATCAACTCACTTCATATACTGTCTTTGTGTCAATGCTGGAAGAACAACAGGAGCAGCTGCAGCTGGAGGATTTTTGTCTAAAATGACTTTTCAAACAGAAAATGTAACAGGAAATCAAATTTGTTTGTAAGGTTCATTGAAGTGTGACTGAAGGGTTGTTGGTTCAACTAAATATCTTAAGCTTATTGAACATGTTTTCTCAAGTACAACTAAATTAATATCAACTTTGACAAGAAAGTTTGTATGTTTGAATCATTACTCGGAGCACACTACATAAAGGTATGAAAGGAACCAGCTCGCTAAATATTTTATATAAGAACTTATTTCCTTACCCTAGCCTTTAACTAGCCTGTAACTTTCCTGATACAGGCCTGAAACTCTGCTTTGCATTTTGCTCCACGCTGCTGCACTTCTTTTTAAATGTTGTATTTTCTTTGACCTTATGCAGTCTCTGAACTTTTATCCTTATTTTTATTTTACTTATACTAGTATTATCAAGCAGGTTTTATCCGTGTGAAGACACATTTCATGTATTCTATTCTTATCTTATTTTTACATGTGGGTTTTTATTTTTCATCTTGTTTTATGTCATTATATTCCTGTTTTCATGGTTATTCTGTCTTTTTTTATGTAAAGCACTTGGTGCATGTAATTCCTTTGTTGTAAAGTACTTTGGACTGCATTTCCTGTTTACAAGTTCATCATCATCATCATCATGATTACCCCGACTTGTCTTTTAAAATTATGCCAACTTGCAATTTAATGGTATCCTGTACACTGACTTTTTTCAGTTAAAACAAATAGTTTATTTCTCAGTTTTTATATGTAAGATTCTGGCCCCTGAAAAACGTAAATGACCTTGAACCAAGTTAGAAGGTGTTAGCTTAGCCTAGTTTAGCATAAAGACCGGAATCTGTACACAAACAGAAATGTGAACATGACATTTGTGTTTTTCAAATGCTGGGAATATTTCTCAGAGAACAACAAGACAGTCAGGTGCAGCTTCCTGTCATCACAGTGAGGTTGCAGCTTTGACGCCATCATGCCTGAAACAGAGACCAAAAACTGAATTGTTGTTCTGTTGTTCAAGCACATAACTGCCCGTAAAACTGCAACTTGTCCCTTTTCTAGTACACTTGTATTTATTACATAACCTTAACTGAAGTGTCACATGAGAGGAGAGTTGTTATCTATACTGTTAACAGAGCAGACATACCCTCCTCTCTGCCCTGACTTTGACTGTCCGTGCCCTCTGACCCCAGTAACTTCTTCTGCCACCCACACTGAGGACAACACTGAGTCCACACGTGTTCTGAACTATTCTCATCTACAGTAAACATGTTTGTTCAGCAGGCTGAGATCAACTGTTGTATGAAGCTTCTGGTATTTTCTGCTGCAGTGAACACAGACACACTCAGACAGGATGATGGATGAACTGACTGAAGCAGAAGGTCACATATTACTGTGTGACCTTCACTGAAAGCTTGTCATACTCAAAGAGATCCGCCTCTTTGTCTTGTGCTGCCAAAATCCACTTATGTTGACTCTGTCGTCTGCAGGATGAATCTTTTCTTTCCACCACTAGAGGGCAGTGCAGACTATTTTACTGAGAGCAGCACCTGTGACTGTTTCTGCTTCAGTCCATGAGAGACTGAATACACGTTAAAGCTGCATCTCTTTTTTAATTAAAAGTACAATATATTCACTTTGGAACATGATAACTCAGCATGATGAATTACTGTTCACTTCCGACAATTCCAAAACTAATGTAAAGCAAAATGGGTTCGGGTGTTTCTTCTCCTATGAGCATTTTTGAGTCTCCAAAAGTAGTAAAAATCACCTACTGTGAATTTTATTTTAAGCATCAACTTAAACTTTAAAATTCATTTTCTGTAAAAAATAAATAAATTAATTTAAAAAAATAAAGACATTTTAATGAATTTTCATCAAACTTTGTGCATCATTGTATACTGAATACTGAAATAATTTTAAAAAATAGTGGATTTCCTGATTTTGTCTACCCAATGGAAAAACTTAAACAGTGATCTTAGCTGTCAGTTGTGTTCATACACACTAAAGAACATACGTTGTTTGTTATGACAGGCATTACAATAACATAACCTGTAAATCATCTCTACTTAAGTGTTAAAATAATGTTTGCAAATAAAATTCATATTAACAACTAAAACAATGTAATCTTCAACAATAAGCTGCTGTTTGCGTTAGCTGGATTACACTGTGGTCTCGCTATTGGACCACTTTCATTAATTGTTGTTCCCATTAGTCATTTAGACACAAAACCTGGGAAATTAGGCTCCAAAGTTGAAAAATACTGAAGTTACTTAAAACTGCTGCAGTACAGGCATGTTGCAGAAATGACATCTTTGCTCATTTTGCAGATAAATGGCAGCTAGCAAGGTCTGCTATGTTAGCTTCGACTGCTAGCATCTAATATCCATGAATTCAACAGTGTTACATTACGTGATCTTTAAAATGTGGTTCAGAATACACAATTTAAAAATTGAAAAGATGATCTTTGCCTCTGTTTTTCTTGGTCTCAAGGGTCACCCGGTGTGGGTCGCCCACATGTAAGACCATGTGCTCACTTGATTGCTTATGTTTCCACAGGAAGTAGATTTGTTTGGGTTTGAATCTTTGTCTGGTCGGGCCCCTGACACAGACAAAAAATGTAAAAATCTCTTTTGGTTTTGGCATCATTTTCATCTTGTTGTGTCATTTTAGTCCTGTTAGAACTTTTACATAATTTTTGTCTTGTTACATCCTGTTAAGTTATTTTCATCTTTTTACATCCTTCATGTCATTTTCATCTTATGTCTCATTGCGTCGTTTTCTTCTTATGTCTTGTTGCATCGTCTTCGACTTGTTTCAACTTTTATGTAGTTTGCATTTTGTAGTGTCTTGGTAAGTCTTGTTATGTTATTTTCATTGTGTAACTTGTGTATCTTTTATGTAATTTCTTATTGCACCATTTTCGTCTCGTTACAGTTTTTTTATTGTCATCTTCTTACGTCTTTTACGTTGTTTTCATCTTGTTACGTTGTACTTGTCTTGATTTTGGTCTTAAGATCTCCTTAGGTACAGTAATTAAGTATTTGTACTTAGTTACTTTACATATCTGAATTCTTGATAACTTCAGTGAATTTTTGAACGTTTTAAACTAAACTTCTAACACAATGCACATTTAAAGCCGGTGTTTTGCGTGAAAAGTATCAGTATTTGTAGCTTTGATGTAAAGTGTGCTGTTGTGTCATTGTTCAGCACTGTTCTGGTATGTTTTATACTCATTAAAAATATTTCTGTGTCAGTAACACAAATACAGCACTAGTATGTCAAGCAGTTACACTTTCCGTTGAATTTCATTTTGAGGGTTTGAGACGGTGATGGTGGTGAAAGTATTCTGACTCACATTCTAGACATGTACTGTGTGTGTGTGTGTGTGTGTGTGTGTGGCTCATTGTCGTCCCGCTGCTCCTTCTCTCCTGAGCCTGTGTGTTCTTGGCAGACAGTTGTCTTTGAGGGGGCTGGGACCGTCTGACGTCACACACACACACATGGAATTTCCACTTCCTACTCGCTGTAAAGTAATAACTGTAAGATCAGCCTGAGGAAGCTCTACATAACACTGATATTGCAGCATTTTTCTGCTCCCAGTTATGAAGTAAGACAGGCGGGTCTGTTTACTGGGAGAAAAACTGCTGCGAAGACCAACAAACCGCACCTGGAAAAATGATCCTGAGACAAGGATTATGAGCTGCTCCTCGTCCCTGCAACAAAAAGGAGCAAAAGAAGACTTCAGAGGGAGAATGTGAGTCAGTATTGTGAGTTTTACAGCTGCGTTCTCGCTGTGGGAGGAATGATCAGTATCTGCAGGGTGTGCTGAGGAATGTCAGGCTTATCTTACACAAAGCTTCAGTTACTGTCATCTCTCCCAGCATGGACAGCTAAAGGACTGTAGAGAAAGACTAAGAGTTCAAATGGATCTGAAGGATTAGTTTATTTTGTAGGTTTTGTGTCCAAGATGAG
>JAJHUR010109926.1:1408-51666 GCA_027495735.1 Lutjanus campechanus | reverse complement strand
TAAATTCTTCTTAATGGGTTATAATGAAGACTGTCTTACTGGAAAATATGTCACTGTACTTAATAGTGCTTATATATATATATATAACTCACTTCCACATCACTGGTTTCACGTGATGTCAGAATAGTTCGGTTTGCTTTGATTCTTTATAAAGTTAGGAGAAGTCTGTTAACTGCAGATAAGATTAATTGCACTTTATGGCAAAAACTATGAACACACCTGTCAGCAATGTTTTCAGAGTTTGGTGTAGTCCTTTCCATTCAAATTAAGAGAAATCCTAATGCTACAGCATGCAGCCATATGTGTATTTTAGACAATAGCGAGCTTGTGGTAACAGTTTGTTTTTGGTCCATTCCTGTTTCAACATGACAGTATCCCCCGTGCACAAGGCCACGTCCATAAAGTAAAGGTTTTCCCAGTTTGGTGTGTAAAAACTTTACTGTCCTTTGCAAAGTCCTGATCTCAACCCAATCCAGCACCTTTGCTGCACAACATCTCACAGTCAGTGGTCTGTAGTGTTTTACTATTGACTCAGCTCACTTGGAACCTCGACTGAGATACTATGAGAAGTACCAGGCACAGTCCACTGCTTTTACCAACAGAAAACCAAAAAAGATCAATTTCAAGCACATGTAGTCAAGTTGAGCCGAGCTGTACCATGCAGAGGAAATGAGGTATAATGTTCTTGTGTCTGAATTGGAGTAAATCCCTGCAGCCAAGTTCCAAAATCTGCTGGAAAACCAGAGGAAGGGAGCCGGTTACATCAGCTGATTAATGCTCACGGTTTTGCAATAATTGTTTGAGTCATTCTTTCAGCAAACATGCTAAACTGGCTTAACTGGCTGTAGCTTCTAAAGTTTTTCATCTGTTATTAACATTTTATATGCCAAGTGATTAATCAATCAATTAAAAAAAAAAAAGAATTACAGTATTTTGAAGCCCTAGTACTTGTACATCCAAACACTTTTGACAATGTATTGCCGTTTAAACGTCAAATATGCAGACAAATGTTGACTTGACTATTTTTTTACCCATGCAAAAAATGTTTACAGTCACTATTTAATGTTGCCATTAAAGCAGCAAAATGAATTTTAACCACCTAAAAATATGAACATCAGTTTAAGTGTATGCTATATTAAAAATATTTTCACCACTTTACATTGCTGTCAGACGGCCTTTTCCAATGAGAAAACACCTTTATATAAACCAAATGTCACTGCAAAGCAACCATACCCCTTTTGTAAAAACAGTCATTTTACCTCGGAGAACGCAGGAGTTGCTGATCGACTGCTGCTTCAGTCAGGTGGTTAGTCAGTTTGTGTTATTGTGTGACTGGTCTGGAGAGAGTGATATTTGGCTCATATAAGGATGGTTTCCTGTCAGAAAAGACAGTCCAGTGGCAAGTTAAAACTAAATATAGCATACACTGATTATCGATAAGGACCTCATACAACCGACCTTTAAAAAAAGCTGAACTATCCCTTTTAAAGTGTGGAAAATGAAGAGTCACCAGATCACAAGTTTGAGCAGAATTAGGAAATGAAACCTACTAATCTGAAACGAATGAATGAAACTTTAAATACCTTCTAAACAAAGAAATGTACTGTATTTCTCAAGACTGCTTTCTACCTCCAGGGTAAGAACTGTAACTGCAAAAATTAGTTTGCTGAAAACTTGTCGATCATGTGTCTCTTCTTCTCTACTTCCTCTGGCTATAGTTTCGAGAGAGGATACAAGACATTCTTCCTCAACTTCCTGCCCAGCATGACCACTTCCTGTTACGTTGGCTCAGAGGTGAGTTCAGGCTCAGGAGGCACCTGCTGCCGCCTGACCACAGCTTGTTCTCTTAGGAAAACCTCTCCCATAATCCCTCTCTCCGTTGTGGTAGATTTGTGATCATTTGCCTATAATCACTTGTATTCGCAGGGAAAAATCTGATGGTGGTGTTCTACTTATACAACAAGCAGAAGCTAATAAGCAGAAGCTGCAGTGGTTTATTACATGAAAGGACGTGATGCAACACATGTAAACAGCCCCTATTTGCAGGGGTTGAGAAAGTGACTCACATGGTTTTCAGGCCTGAACACAGTGCTCAAATCCAAACCACAGCTGAAAAACGAAGCCCTCTGTTCAGCAGTGGCTAAACCAAACCAAGAAGGCGTCAGGATTTAAAAAAAAAAAACTTTTCAGATGAAATTCGACAGATTCTGAGACTCTGATTTTCCTCGGGTTGGCTTGGACATATTGAAAAGCCTTAGGAGGTATTAAAAAGTCCTTCCAATATGATAATGCACATCTTTGTTACTATACATTCCTCTCCAAGAATGAAAAATAGTTATTGGGATTTTTATAGGATGCACATTGCAAATGTTTTCAACTATCCCTTAAATAAAGAAATGCTAAAAAAAAAAGAAAGCAGTATGAACCATGAAACAGGTATGAAATTACATTTAATGTGCATTAAAAGGTCTTTAAATGTCTTAGATGTAACTCGGTGAACCCTGCACAAACCCTGGTCGGGGTTACATGTTGAGATGCTCGAGGAAATCGAGCCATTGATTAAAGGAGCCCTTGTGCTGATTAGTTCTGGAGCAGAGGTCTAGCACTCGGTGTATCAGGCTAATCCAGGGCTAATCGCATTAAAGGTGCACTACGATGGACGACAGCCCGTCTGCCGGGAGACACTCTGCTGCTGTGTTTCTGTTGCTCTGCCTGCGAGTTCCCTCCAAAGTCGTTTCATAACGAGATTTCAGAGAGGCAGTGGAGGCGTATTGTCCTCTTTAATGAAGACTTTCTAAATGACCATCGCGGTTGCGAAACGCCTCTCAAAAAGGTCACGGTCGCAGCTCCAAACACAAACAATGAGGGTTCTGTTTGGCCACTGTACGCTCTGAATGATGCAAGTTATTTCCCTTTCAACATGAATGTAAAGATGGCTTTAATTCAAGCTGAGGGAACAGTGAGGATAGCTCAGTCCAGGTCAATGATTTAAAGCAAATTCTAATGATACTAAGACCAATCATGGACCTTATGTTACAGTCATAGGATAGATTTAAGTTGGGAGTGGTTCAAAATGAAATGAAAGAAGAAATATGTAATATATTAACTGTACTGAATCATAAAATGACTACGATATGTCGTCAGAGATTAACATGCTAGTTGAAATATCGTCCTCTGACACAACCATGCTCCAGCCAGGATGTCCTCGTCTGAATTTTCCATTCCAGTGCTGAAAAACTCTTTTTGTTTGCCCTTTTTACCTTTATTAAAATGACAATGAAAGCTGAATGTTCACTGTGTGAATGAACTGTGAACTGAATGTTCACAGTGTATGTTTTGTGTGCGTATTTTCAGAGCAGAGGGCTTTTATTTTCAGGATAACAGGCTTAGCTTTACATTGACAGACAACTGACCGTTATAAACTGATCAACTCACAACGTAGGACTCAGCGTCACTTGTCATTGTCAAAAAATAATCTTGTGCTTGTTTAGCTTCAGTGTCGAGTCAGAAATCCTGAGCGTCGAGTCGATATAGGCTACCAAATAGGGATTCAACGCATTTAATATACTGCCAAATGCTACAACCTGCTATTTGGACTGCAGTACTTATTTGTGAATGCAAAGGTTTTTAAATATTTCTCCTTTAAAGTTAAAATTTACCAATTGATATACAGTAAAGCATGGGTCATTGGATGGACAGTGGAGGGCTCCTGCGATCTTTATTTAAGAGATTTAAAACCTGTGACTTCTTGTGTACAAGCTGCTTTTTGCACATGGGAGAATTTCTTTTAAAATCATGACTGTAAAAGGTCTCAGGAACTGATTTGTCACTCTGCTTTTTAGAGTTGCTGAGGAGAAGAGCGAAGCAAATCAGAAATTAAGTATATAAACTATCTACTATATAACTATCACATGTTGTGAATGAAATAATGGATATGCACATGTTAAAGGACCGGTGTGTAGGAGTTCATGCCATCTAGCAGTGACTGTCTGCACTGTCTCTTTGTCCCCTTCCCTGCGTGTAGGAAGAGTGGCTGTGAAACTTAAGCAAAATGCATAAGGCCATATCTAGAGCCAGTGTTTGGTTTGTCTGCTCTGGGCTACTGTAGAAACCTGGCGGTTCAACATGGTGACCTCTGTGGAACATTTATATCTACAGTTCCTCTCTAGTTCTCTCATGTTTCTATTTCTGCCATACTCTGCCAATAAATCCCCGTAAGTCTCTCACACTGGACCTTTAAACTCTGTGACAGAGGAAGTTAGACCCTGCTCCTCCCAAATGATAGAAGTCCCACTTGAGGTCAATGACCCTCCTCCTCTTCCTCCTCCTCCTCCTCTAACTAAGCTGTTTTCTAAGTCTGCCCTCAGATGAATCACCACTAGGATTTTATAGCGTGCTCTCTCTGAGGAGCTCCACCTTCAGAGATAAAGGAAGCAGGGTAAACGACAGCAATTCAGTCTGTGACGTTATCCTGCCATATTAGTAGTACTGGACTCTATCATGCTGGACTCTACATTTTGTGATGGATTCACTGACCAGCTGTCAACACTTTTGTCCATTTTTAGTCACAAGACGACTGTTTTTCATGGTCACATGCATAAATTGTGACTCATACTTGTCTGGGACTTGACATTCCAACGACAAAAATATTACTTCGATTGACTTTGGCCTATACTCTCAGCGTGCCAAGTTTTATTAAACCTGGACGTGTGCTGTGTCAGATACTGGGACCTTTTCCAGGCATTACGATTAACAGTTATCAGATAATGAGCTGGATGCGTTATCCTCGTACCATGAACCTCTGTTGCAGCTTAAGATAACATTATTTCATAACTGTGCTTGTACAGTGAACTGAGGAGAAACACTGCGTCTAATAACACCTTAAAATCAAAGAACTGTCTTGTTCTGCACCTTCACATCTCTGACACGTTGGTTTGTTTAACAAAGTCATCATGCATTCTCTAATCAGAAATAATCAGACATAACCTCATTATACTTGGGGACACATTTCTATGTTGAGAAGCAGCAGGAGATCCACTGATCCAGTCCTCCAGTCCTGTGTCCTGTTATTATTAATTAAAAGTGTCAAAACCACCATTATCATCCTGTATATAACACTTATTAACACTAATGATTCAAAATAATAATGTGGCCTGGTCATGTGCTAGAACCTGCTTTGTGCTTTTGTAATTTTAAGTCACTCGATGTCCTTGTTAAGGTGCCAGGATGGAGCATTAGGTGCACTGTAATCCACTGCTGGAGTAAGTTGTAAGTCTCAATTCACAGCAGCAGCACTGTTGTACAGAGCACAGCTAATCACCTTAGTATTAGACAGTGAACTGTTTGTCAATTCTGTTCTGGATCAGTCGTACTGACACAGTGGCTTTAATATTGACCACGTTAGAGAGGAGGAGGAGGAGGGAGGAGGAGGAGGTGAGAGGAGAGGGAGAAGGAGGGGGAGGAGGCCTTTTGGATGTTATGCAAGTTTATTCCTAGAGGGTTTGAATGAAAAATTTACTATTTAAAAGATTCATTTATATTCTTCTTCTTGGTATTTTTAGCTTTTCCTAAACGCATTTTCCCCTCTGTCATTTCTTGATGGAGCAGAAACTTTAAAAGAACTCTTGTATAAACGTTCACATGACCACATTTTAGCGATCGATTGGTTGTTTCAATTGACACATATTCTGCTGGTTGTCTAAGACTTTTACATAATGTTTGAGACTACAAAGTGCCCTTGTTGGGCCAAGAATGTTCGAACTAGTGTCTCAACAGACAAAACAATAAGGCAGGACCTGATGGGATCATGAGTTGCAGTACTGTTTAAATGTAAGAGCGCGTTTCAGGGATTTAAGCCGATTTAGATATAAGGTCAGGCAGATTTCCAAACTGTGATCATGTTACATCTCTACTGACTCAGTGATTGACCTGTTTTATGCCTTTAAATGAGTTTGATGCACGGTTATCACATAAGTCATCAGTTTTTACAGATGCTGTGTTTGCAGGATGTGGTTAGTTATCACTATGGTGGTTCCGTTTTTTTTTTTTACTTGTTGACCTACATCTAGTAACTTTGAATGAGACTCTCAATCAAACACAGCTGCAAACATTACTTTAAAGATCCAGTGTGCAAGATTGGGGGGGGGGGGTGTTTATTGGCAGAATGTAGCAGAAATATTGATAAGGATGTTTTCATTATTTTATAATCACGTGAAAATAAGAGTCGTTGTGTTTTCATTGCCCTAGAATGATCCTCTTCCATGGAGGTTGCAATGTTGCACCGCCTTGTTTCTATAATAGCCCAGTGTGATCACACCAAACACTGGCTCTTGATAGGGTCTTTCTCATTTCTTGTGAGTTTCACAGCCACCAAATGTTTGCTTACACGTTTGGAGGGGAGGGTGGTGAGGTGAGCGGCATTCACTTGGATGAAAATCTTCAACTTTACCACTACTTGTTTCTGACTTTATAACCATGTTTGTCCACTTAATTTTCCTTTGTGTATTTTCTTTTTCTCGGTGATTTCCATCCCTCCCTCCTTCACTCCTCCTGTAAAGCACTTTCAGACTTGTGTCTTGAAAAGTGCTATGTGAAAATTCTCGTTTGCATTCTGGTTAAAGACCATTTAACATCACTTATGGACCATGCATGTCTGTATTTATCATCCTTATTTTTGCTTTTCTTGCTCTCTTTCAGCCAGAAACTTTAATGTCCAGAAGTCTGAGGCCATGCTGCGAAAGGTAACACGTTCAGCTTCTCTATCAAAAAGGAAAAACATTTGTATGTGTAGAAATGCAATACAGGACCAATCATGCAATGCCTTCTCTTTCAGTGACTAATTCATATTGTGTATGAAAGTGCAGTTAGCACCAGCACACACTGTTCAATCCATCAGCTCACGAGTGGCTGCAGATGAGAGAGAAGCAGTGTGGTAATGGTTCGCTGTGGGGAAACTGAGTCGTCATGGCAGCCTGGCGAGATAAGACATAGATAAATGGGATTAAATGTGTACTTAAGAGGACAGAATTAAATTTACAACCACCTAACCTAAAGCTACATGGACTGATTTTTGTCCACTAGGGGACAGAAGAGCTCTATGACGTTGAAGTCATGTGACTATAGTGTAGTTTGTTTATAGCCTAACGTTAGCCTTTTACTTTTGCCGATTACATTTATGCTTAAAAAATCAGTCATTTGTGAAGATAACCTTGCTGAACCAAACGTGTTTCATAAAATTTTCCTCGTCACAGAGCTTGTTTTCTGCACTAATCCAAAAACCAATGTAAAAGTCCCTCTGGCTTTTTGCAAAACGAGCCAGAGTGATGCTAACTTCGGGGTTAGCCCACAAAAATATGTCATCCTTCCCTGCAGCTTTCTATTGAAATCTAGCTAGCTAGCTAACCGCACTGCCAGCTTTTTCATAACACATTTACCAATAAGCCAAACTACGTCATAGCTAACATTAGCAGTGGTTAATAGTGACATATTAGCAATACTTCTACTTCTGCAATGATATAATGTTTTACTCACTGAAGAAATGGCGCCACCTACTGCTTATCGCAGTGAACCAACTCCTAATAATCCCATAACGGCAGTGGATGGAAACAAGCATTCATTTGCATTTTCTTTTACTGATTTACTCAAAATTTGGTTAAAATATGCAAAACATTGCAACATGGCTTGTTATTAAAAATGCCTGCGAGCCAATTAGAAACGTTTCTTTCTTTTTTGCTGGTGTGCTTGTGGCAGTAATCATGTGTTGGTGTGTATTTGTGCACACAGCGGTTCATAACTGATCCTCTTCCTGCTGACTGTGCAGGTTTTACATCACCTACTGTCTGAAACCTCCTAAGCCACTTAAATCACTACATTGTGTTTGGGCGGATTTGCTGCTGTACAAGCAGTCTATCCCAGAGGAAGTCAAAAAAAAAGTTTTAATGTACTGATTAATGTAGGCCTTTATTATTAATCCAATGATTAACATGCACCCGTCTTTTCTTCCAGCATGTGGAGTTCAGGAAACAGATGAAAGTAGACATGATACTCACTGACTGGCGTCCACCAGAGGTAAAAACCTTAGAAACCATAACCTGCTGTAGGTTCAGTGTACTTAACGGTGCTGTTTGACATTTAAAGTGACTGCTGTTTGCAGGTGATAGAGAAGTATCTGTCAGGAGGGATGTGCGGTTATGACCGTGAGGGCAGCCCCATCTGGTATGATGTCATCGGACCTGTGGATCCTAAAGGCCTCTTCCTGTCTGCCTCCAAGCAGGACTTCATAAAGTCCAAGATCAGAGACTGTGAGATGCTGCATAAGGAGTGTGTCCTGCAGTCAGAGAGGGTAAGAGCAGAGACCACAGCTCACAGGACAGAGATCCAGTCCTGTGCGCAGCTGATACTAGAATATTGTCTTTGACTAAGGTGTAGTGGTGTTTACAGAAAGGTAGGGAGATTATTTAGCTCAAAGAAGATGATGTGTTCACATGAAAATGATAAGAAATAAAACAAATTAGGATCAGCTTTTGGAGTTGTGAGTGTGTGACTCTTGTTAAATGCTGTATAATTTATCTCTCAACGCTTTTAAGAATTATTCAGGTGCAACAGTCTGAGATGGTAACACCACTTTTTCATGCAAGTTGTCACAAGCAGACATGGCTTCTTATGAAGTAGTTACAAGAAAAAAATATTGGAAACAACTGCAGTAGAGTTTATTTCTTCTATCAAACAGTACACAGGAAAAGTTGCCATATAGTAATCACCTTCTCCTCTCAGGTTTTATGGTCAGTCATTGTTTTTTTTCCTTTTAGTTTTCCACTGATAAAATCAAATTTGACATCTGGCCAGGGATTACAGATTAAAACTAGCATTTTGGCTAATTCTGGCTTATTTACAGTAACGTTTAACTAAGTTTGGCACAGTGCAGAAAGTGTTAAAAACATGAATTGAATCTTATAATAAAGAGACACCACATGCAACTTTATATTGATGAATAAGTACTAGAGCTACAGGCTCTATGGCTTATAAATAATATACCAATATTCTTAGGGTATGTAGTGATTTACAATATATATCTTGATTAACACTTTCTCTAAAATAACACTGTAAAGTGAAGAATATGATGCATTTCTACCCGACAGTAGTATGGCTGGGCTTTATGGACCAAATTAGATAATATTTTTGAACAAATACCTCAATCAGTTATTGTAAGGTGGGGTAGGATATTGATGCTTTTACAAAATATTAACACAATAAGATTTTTAATTAATAATCATCAGTAATGTGGATGTAATGACTATAGGCCAGCTAGACCAGTCTAGTGAGTTTAGAAAATGACATCACTTTACTTTTTTACCAGACGATATCTGGTCTCATATCATGATATCGACATAATATCAACATGTTGCACAGCTCTAATAAGTACTATGTATTTGTATTGATATGTTGCCCATGTTTAATTGGCCTGTTTATGTTATTAATTGTGCCTCTCTCAGATACGATATGGATTCATCTCTCAGTTTCATTACATTACATTCATTTGGCAGAAAGTTTTATACAAAGTCACTGACGTCTGGGGAGTAATTTGGGGTTCAGTGTCTTTCTCGAGCGAAGAACCCTGCAATTAATGGACAACCTGCTCTACCGCTCTATACCTGTTTGTGGGTTATTTTATAGTTTCACAGGTATATTTTTTTCTGTCTTTCTGTCACTGTTTTCAACCAGCTTGGGAGGAACGTAGAGTCCATCACCATGATCTACGATGTGGAAGGTCTGGGTCTGAAACACTTATGGAAGCCTGCTATAGAAACATATGGAGAGGTACAGAGACACACACCTCATTAAACTATGACGAGAAGCTGATTATTAATTAGATTATTATCTCCAGATACAGTATTATGTTCCTGTGTGTCACCAGATCCTCCAGATGTTT
Source organism: Lutjanus campechanus (assembly GCA_027495735.1). Lineage (NCBI taxonomy): Eukaryota > Metazoa > Chordata > Actinopteri > Lutjaniformes > Lutjanidae > Lutjanus > Lutjanus campechanus. The sequence continues at coordinate 41,738 of JAJHUR010109926.1, read as the reverse complement.
GAAGACAACTACCCAGAAGGCTTGAAAAGGCTCTTTGTCATTAAAGGTGAATTTGTCCATGAATGATTTTTTTAGATTTAGATTTTTTTTATTTTTAAAGATGCAGAGTTTCGATTATTGCAGGTTAACACCTTGAAATTTTTCTCCTGCTGCAGCGCCCAAAATCTTCCCTGTGGCCTACAACCTTGTCAAGCACTTTCTGAGTGAGAACACCAGACAAAAGATCTACATCCTCGGAGGTGAGACACCGCACGTCGCTGCTTCTTATTCTGGGGAATGTTTTACTCAAATTCACCCCAATCAAAGACCCTTTGACCTCCTCCTCCCTTCTGATGAAATGAGTGTTGTTGTTTCTGTCACTCGACAGCTAACTGGCAGGAGATTTTACTGAAGCACATCGATGCAGAGGAGCTGCCGGTGATATATGGGGGTAAACTGACAGATCCTGATGGAGATCCTCGCTGTCGGACCAGGGTGAGTCAGTGAAATGGTTTTTGTGCCTTTGGTAGTAACGTGGGCTGATGATGAGTTAGAGAAGATGAGTCTCTGTTGTAGATGAGAAATTGATTAGGATATTTCCCCATAGCTTTATTAAAAGTAAATATTTGAAGTCCTAATTTTCAAATTCTGTTTTGTCTGATGTGACAGAAGACCTGTTGCCTTGGTAATAACAGCTGTTCCTGTTTTCACAACTAAATTTTATTTATATAGCACTTTTCACAGGCGTAAGCCACAAAGTGCTTTACACAGCATTTAAAAAAAAAAAAACAAAAACAAAATACAGTGCAGGAAAACAAGGAGCAATGATTACAAAGAATAATAACAATATATGGCTATACATTAGAACACGAGATGCAAACGTAGTCACCCAAACGCCTGCCTAAACAGGTGAGTCTTTAGATGCTACCATTTCTGCAGTGAAGTCATTGCACTAACTCTCCACCTACTGTAAGCTTTGAACACTATTTTTTATATTATTCAATGTAAGTGACAACTACTTACTGATAATAATAATACTGCATTTTATTTGTATAGCACCTTTCCTACATAAAATTCAACCCAAAGTGCTTCACAAAAAAAAGAAGACAAAAAAAGAGGTGCACAAAGCACTAAAACATGCAGAGTTATACTGGTCAAATATAAGATAAAAGATATATAAAATATTAAAAGATATATAGATATATAAGCAAAAATAATATATAGAACAATAAAGGAATACAACTGATGACACAACAGTGAGGCTAAGAGAAGACCAGAGTAAAAAGGTGTATTTTGCTTACATTAAAATTTTTTGCACTGTCATGGTTGAAATCAATGCCAGATATAAATAAAGTTTGATTTGAAAGTTAAATTTTCTAGTGTTGCTATCTGTCATTAAATAGAATATTTATGCAAAATCACTTAACATACATAAATTGTGTTACTTTCAATGAAGATTTCTAGGAATCAAATTATTTAAACAGCAGAAGCTTCAGTTTTGTCGTCATGACACAATTACAGTAAAGGTCAGTGTGCAGGAATCACTGCCGAGTCCTGCAGGTGGTTGTTTTGAAGATTATGAGGCAACTTTAGTTTTCATAACTAGCAGACAGAAGTACCAACAATCCTGCAACAGATACTGATTCCAACAACAGCTCATCAGCCCTCATGTACAAACAGACCTGCAACAGCTTGCTTGCTTTGGAGCATTTGCATACATATTGTTTTCATAGAGTTGTGAGTCCTGCCCTGTAGTTCTGCCACTGGTCTGCATGCTGCGCTCATTTAGTTTGTCAGCTTACAGCTTTGCTTTGGTGAGAGACCGGCTGGCTAATATGCATACCGCACACTCGAAGTGATGTGGGTTTACATTTGACTGGCAAACTATGTTTTACATGAGCTCCCCTCCCACCAGTTTTTCCAGTTTATGTTTGCCTAAACACAAACAGAAAAAAAAACAGGCTGCAAATTGAGCACAGCAGATGAGATGTTCTCTAAAAAAAAACAGATCATAAAATATCAACGCTGTGGCTGCTAACGCCGGCTCAGCCTGGATCCTGTTACACATGAATGAGCAATTTGATCACAGCAGGTCAATGACAATGGAAGGACTATTGTGGACAGGCTGTCCAAAGCAGAGTGAATCAATACGGCTGGAGCACAGTTCCCCTCTGCCATACATACACCAGTTTAACAAGGAACCGATGCAAAAAGGATGCAAGTTGTAGGTCATCTAGTTGCATTGAACTGTAGGTCTGCTGTGTGAATTATAACAGGTAATGACAGAGAACATTTTCCTGTATTCACAGACAGCCACAAGAAAGTGGAGATGAGAAATGAATTACTTTAAAAGACTCACACTTCATGCACGCTGCAATCCTGCCCCGCTGTGTAGAGTTGCAGTCAAACCTGAGATGCTCTAGTAAGGCAGTGCAGCATTTAGCAACAAACGCAGAGAAAAGCAGCTGGAGTAGTCGCACTTATAGATACTGACCGTGCGTTTGTCACTGTTTCTGTAGATTAATAATTGGGCCGAGGACAGATGAGGAACAGGAAGAGAGAAATTCATTTCGGCTACATTCAAGATTCAAGGAATTCAGATGCTCAGCCTCAAAGTGTTTTCTTTTTTCTACATTTTTTTAAAACACACTTTTTTTTAGTTAGCTAGCTGTGTGTCCTTGATATTGTACTGTATTATTTTGGTTAGATTCTAGGAACTGAGTTAACTTATTAAAGGAATAGTTTGACAGTTTGGAAAATGCGTTTCTTTGCTTTCTTGCCAAGAGTTAGATGAGAACATTGATACCGCTCTCATGTCTGCACAGTAAATATGAAGCTACAGCCAGGACATAACTGCCTTAGCTTACCAGTTTCAAGATGGATGTTCCAAGTCCCAACAAAAAGTCCAAAAAGTGTCTATAAAACTCTCCTGATTTGCACCACAACTGAAAAATTGTAATAATATTATACATGTTTTCAGTGTTTACATAAACTCAGAATAAAAATGCTGCATTCATGGCGTCTGTGGCGTTGACAGGTGCACTGAAATAACTGCCCCCTATCCTGATGAAATACACGTGCACCTGCATGAAACGTGCAGCACACTTAAGGGTTCGGTTTGGAGGGTTGAAAATATGGTCACTCTATCCAGGAGTTAATACACCTGGACAAGAAATCCTCCTAAAATTAATAATTTTTGAACTTTGGTTTTTGGTTTCTATTGGACAGAGCCAGTCTGTTTGGAGTCTTTCTGCTAAGCTAAGTATAAGAATCTGTATTTCCCAAAATATTAAACTATTCCTTTAAGAATTGGGCATCATTTATGGGCCTGAATGATTGCACTGACACCATACAATTTGTTTGTAAATTGTATGCAAAGAAACTGTTTTGGTAGAGTTAAAAAAAAAGATTGATCCAGTCTCTGGGTGTCCATCTTTATGGCTCATTATTTTTAATGGAAACAGCTGGATAATTTGTTGATTTTTGTTTTTAAATTTGTAAAAACTGGATTTACTATTTTTACAGGAAACATGATCTGAGCTGTTGATGTTGTGGGAGGAAAACTGTGTGTGAGGTTTTTCTCGCACTTTTCCTTCAGTAAAATCCCTGCACAGTTTATACAATGAATAGACCTTTTTCACGGCAGTCATTTTGACATGAAACAGCAGCATGAACAGAGAGGTATTACCAATGATACTGATTTCCGGTCTATTCAGGTCAAACAGGGTGCTGCTATCTTGCATGTTGGCTCTGAAGAAGCTCTACTACACTAAATGGAACGGGACCTTAATTAGTCTCATTGGTAACACTGTGTTTTACCTGTTTCATATCAGTATGGCTGCCATGAAAATTGTCTTTTAAAAATGAGGAAATGCCTGATGAAGTTTTGTTCTCTAATGGACTGTATAACGATGTGTGCGTGTGTGTGGGTTTTTTTTTTCTTGTAGCAATGCCTTTTTTCCTGCATCTTTTTGTTTCCCAACAACAGGTCTGTTAAGTTCAGACATTTCTGCAAGATTTCTAGAGAAGTGGTTTCAACTGAGTTTGACTTCCCTTATAATAATGTTCATATACCGAATATCTGAGACAGGTCTTTCTGACTGTTTCCAGGAATTATTCCCGGCTTCACAAAGTCCATGAGGATACATCTTCTTAAGTTGTGTGTGCGTGTATAAATTGTGTCTATCATCTGTGATATATGTGTAATTTAACTGACACCCAGTTAAACTCACCTCACATGAGGAAATCACTGCCATCTGCTGGTTGCTTCATGTACTGCACTGTGCAGGACTTGAAAACACATGAGTTCATTGGTTTGATATTTATTTTATTTATGTGAATAAACTGGAAATGAGAGAACATTTTCCTCATTTTTGTGCAAAAAAAACGTAACATTACAAGCATTCAGACAATGTCACAAAGTCACAGTAAGTGATGGCTTTCTCTTTTTCCTCATTTCTCCTGCCCTCAGACTTTCAACATTTCCTCTGTTTAGCTTTTGGACACCCATGTCCTGACTATGTTTATGCATGTTCTTGGCTGCAGATAAACCATGTCGGCCCAGTTCCCCCCTCCTACTACGTGCGGGACCATGTTAAGGTGGACTACGAGCAGTGTATGACCGTCAGTCGAGGTTCCTCCCAACAGCTGGACTATGAGATCCTGTTCCCCGGCTGCGTCCTCAGGTCAGCTGAGTTTTCTCACAGTTCCAGCAAACTTCTAAAGTCATTTAAACTAACTCTAAATTATTCTAATTTCAGATAGGTCACACCAGTCACATTAAGTTTAACAGATACATGCACATCTTTTTGGGGAAAAGAGAAGCAGTGTTTATGTAATTAAATTTTTTCCCCTCGTCTCTGCAGGTGGCAGTTTGCCACTGAGAGTGCAGACATTGGTTTTGGGGTGTTTCTGAAGGAAAGAAAGGGCGAATGGAAGAAGGCAGCTCAGATGAAGGAAGTCGTGCCCAGTCAGCGCTACAACTCCCACTTAGTGCCTGAGGACGGATCACTGACCTGTGAACGCCCAGGAGTCTGTGAGTAACCTGCTGATGATGTGTAATTATATCAGTGTGCAGAAATGTTGAACATGTCAGTGCAATGTTGAGATGAGATCCGTCAGTGTAGTTATTATTCTGTTTGTCTTCTCCAGATGTTCTGAGATTTGACAACACTTACAGCATCTTCCAGGCCAAAAGAGTCAGCTTCACTGTGGAGGTCCTGCTCCCTGACCGCTTACAGTCCCCACAGACCAACGGAGGGTCTCAAAAACATGCGCAAGCTGAGGGCAACAGCCAGTCGTAACCAGGAGGATCACAATATGCCACCTCTGTGTTGTCTGTAATGTTGAGTAAGCACAGCCTGAGAGACTTGATTTGAACAGGAACCACAACATGCTGCCAAAACACAAAAATTAAAAGTATTGAACCCAGGTAAAGATGAGGGTTAAACAAGTCTAATTAGCGGTAAGGAGGTTTGGCCCTTTAATCACCTTTAATGACGACCTTATTCACATGCTGGGCGATTTGGAAACATTTGTGAAACAAAGAGACACGCACAATGAGGGCAAAAGTATGTGGATATATTTTGTGTACTTTGGTCTTGTTTTTCATGGTTTGGGCTAAGCCTCTTAGTTCCAAATAGTAGAAATCTTAACGCTACAACAGCATACAGCAACATTTTAGACAACAGTGTGCCTCCAACTTTGTGGCAACACTATTTCAAGATGACACTGCCCCCATGCACAAAGCCAAGTCCATAAAGAAATTGTTTTCCCAGTTTGGTGTGGTATAATACTTGACTGGTCTACCTCACTGATGTTCTTGTGGCTGAATGGGAGCAAATCCCTGCAGCCAGGTTTCAACAGGAAACCCAGACAGGTCGAGGCTGCTGTAGCAGCTGTTTGTTTACAGGTTTTGGGGTCTACTACTACTACATCTGTGGAAAAGTTGTATGTGCAAGTCTTTTCTAGGGTTAGATATCAAGAACCAATTCCATAAAAGAAACAATTCCAAAATTACAATTCCAAAGAAATCATTAAGAAATTTTAACTTTGATTATACTTATAAATTCCTACAGAAATTTTACTTGTGCTGATGTCAAATTCAACCGTGAACTGCAAACGCCTTCTGTACCTGATTACCTGTCTGCACCTATAGACATGTGAGTTGAATGCATACATGTCTTCCCGTCGCCTAATGAATTTGTCTTATTAAATTATGATATAGCATTATATCATACAGTAAAATCTCTATCTATACAGTAAAATAACCTAAGTAAATGCCAAAACACCCCACAAACAGCACACTGTTGCTGTATTTATCCTTGGTAATAAGTATTTCACAGAACTCTGCTGTGAAGAACACAAGGGGGTCTCTCAAAAAAATCCAAATCGAGAAACCTCAAGAACCCTAATCAATAAGCAGAATCAGAATTGGAATCAGAATCATTAAAATCCAAATGATACCCAACCCTAGCCTCAAGTGATGCCACTTGAATCAGCATTGACTGGGGCTGAAAACTACAAGTTAGAAAATGAAAACACTTGGAGGTGTGAAGTTCGACAGGCATGAACTAACTCAACCCAACTAAACTCGTGGTGGTTGAGTTGCATTGTGGGTAATGAGGTACCAGGCTTTGACAAGGAAGAAGAACGCTGATAACAGTGTCTACATATACATGTCTAAGGCTGCTTTGATGGTATGATGTGCAGAACAGGCCACTGCACCTACACAAGTAGCACAAGAGTGATACTAGAGTTTTTAATCTTCTGTGAACAAAACAAAGGTTAAAACATTTTCCATAGATGTGTCCGTGTATGTGGCATAAATATTTGCCATGACAATCAACAACAGTATAAGCATTTCAGTTCAGGTTTTGTTACCATTTTGAGACTTAGTGAAAAAAGAAGTCCATCCCTTCTTCCTCTCTCTGCTTTCATGTTTTATCAGAAATAATATAAATTTTGGTTGATGCAAAGTTGATGCATCGAACAGTCCTTTAAGCCATAATTACACATGAGAGCATGAGGAGTAATTTATGATTTCTAAATTAAGTTGTATTCATCTTTTGAAAACTGTTTACTTTCATTACTAATAGATGGGCCTCTCATCGTTTTCTCTTTCCTTCTTGATATGTTAGCAAAACAAACATGCCTTTAGATATTTATTTCCTCATTAGTAACTTATTTCCAGAAACATAAATGGGTAAAGCATTAAAGTCTATATAAATCAGATATTCTAGTAAGGAGAATTAATATTAATATTCATGTTAACTCATTTGCAGTGAAATGTAAATGAAAAATATGTTACTCTCACCAGACTTTTACTGAATGTAGATTGTGGCTGTTAGTGAGAATGGAGGATTTTTTTCCACATTATTTTTTTATATTGCAACGGTACTGAGAGACTTTTGCAACAACCTGTGAAGTCCTACTGAAAGAAAACAAGCTCACTGTCATGGTGATGCTCTCTGGACTGTGTTAATTAAAGATCTTTTCAAATATGAAGAAGATGACATAAACTTGAAACAATTGTGAGACAAGTAAATAAACCTGTTGACAACACTCAAAGTGCCGGCTGAATATGTTTTTTGAATGTGCAGGTTTTTTCATGAAACCTCTTCATAACTTTGACATCTCTTCTACATCGCTGTCTCATTTTAACCGTCACAGCTTTGTTTTTATTAAGAGCTACTGTGTGTGACAGTGAGAAGAAAATCGATCATCACAGATCACACACATTGAGAGATCCTCCCACTGTAGTGCCTGAGAAGCTCGGGCTACACTGCCTACCTGCAGTTTAGTAAGTAGCAAGTGTTAAGTAAAAGTATTGTGGGTGTTTTCAATTATTGCTAATTAGATCTCTGCTCAGGCTGATGAGCTATGCAGGGAATATGTAATGTCCCCAAACTCACTTTGTTAATAACAAAACAGTCTGCACATAATTGTAAGTAGAAGAAACTCCTGTGGAGGTGAACCATGAGTGTGGAGGGGGCTTTTAATTCCAAGTATACAAATATACAAGTTTTATTGCCTCATGATGGTAAGTAAGGGCTGGATTACTAACCACGAAAAATGAGGAATCAGCCCGTTTCTTTGTGTGAACCCGATTTGAGCTAATTTAATGGAATAAGTAAGTGGGAATCAGTGGCACATAATCCCAAACTGTCCTCCAGGGAAAAAAAAGATCAAACTGCACATATCAGAGCTGCAGCCTTTTATTGTGACGTGCTCAAGGAACACCTGTGCAACAATCCTGCTGTTTAATCCCAATATGCTGCACCTGTGAGATGGATGATTCATCTTGGTAAATTAGAAGTGCCCACCAATTTTTTTTAAACAGATTTGTGAACAAAATTTGAGACATATAAACCATTTGTGTGCACAGAAGAAATCTTCAACTCATGAAAAGTGTTAGTTGATATTTTGTGACATCCTTTAGTAAGTAGCAAGTGTTAAGTAGAAGTCTTGTCTCACTAAAAGGCCCTGCACCCCCACACAGGTGTTTTTAGTTACTGCTAATTAGACCTGTGATCAGGCCGAAGCTCTGACAGTTTATTATCTCACCTCTGTATGTGTATAATTCTTCTGTCACAAAAGACATTAACTGGACCAGAATAAAATAGATAAAAGCAACTGCAGCGACATGGGACAGAAGAAATAGAGGCAAATTTCAAGTAAAATAAAACCAAGATAATCCGTCTGATAGCTATGTTTTAAACAGCAATTTAAAGGATGTACTGACACAGCCAGCCTTATTTCTGGGGGCAAAATTTTCATGCAAGTCAAAAATATGTTTCATATTCCTAAATTAATGTGCTTAATCAGATGACAATGCAGGAGTTTAAAACAGAGAACAAAAAATGTGCAAACTTGAGTCTTGATTTTACATATTTCTTTAAAATTTATTGCAGGGTTGTACAGAAAGTGAAGATCCATGCTGGAGTTTCCTCAGTGCAAAATCAAGCAAGTGTGATGAGCCAACCCATCAAGTTTAATGTATTATTATTATTATTATTATTATTAATGATCTAGGGTTTGATTAAACACACATGAAGCTTGTTTTCAGCAGGTCAAGTCATTAAACTATAAATCCATAGTACTGACACATTCTCATACACATACTGAAAATATATACACACAAATGTTAGTTTGTACACTGGGAACGTGACCCACTGGTATAGAAAGACAATCAGATTGCTGCATTTTCACGTTTTTCTCTCACTACGGCATCACAGAAGAAGACAAACCAATTGTTTTTTAAGGTGCTGCTCCACCCTTGTGAATCACTTAAATCAGATCACCACATAGCAAATCTGCTGCAGGAAGTGATTCAGCATAGAAAAAACAACAACTCAGAAACTGATTATTGGACCAATAGAGGACACGTCATCAGGATGATAAGACCACAGAGGTCGGCTACTTGCTGTTTTAGAGGCTTTCGTTCCATTAAAATGGCAAACTTATCTTGTGGACATGCCGCAAAGCTGCCATGTTGAAGCAGGAAATCAATATCGGCAAGAATTATCAGCCACTGACAACTTTAAAAGTCTCTGAATTGAAAATAATGTAAAACTGAACAATGACGACAGTGAGTGAAGAGGGGTTTAGCTCCTAGTTCAGGGACACGTGAAGACAACATATGGCTGAGGAAGTTTCTTTAACACACAGACACAAAGGACAGGACACACTGTCTTGATTCATAAATATTTTATATACAAAATATTGTTACAAGTATATTCAACATATGTCACATTAGAATAATGATAACTACTTTACATACATTTGATCAATCTTCATATTTCACAGTACATACATGAAAGAGATCACAATTCTAGCTGACTTTGTATACAATAAATACATGCTCTGGTCGTAGGCTTTGATTTTTTTTTACAAACTTACAGTTATTTTAAACAGAGTGCAAGAGTTCAGTTGTCACTACAGCTGCGGCCATTGTAAAAGACTCCCCCTTTACGCTCTTACACCCCGCTGCAGACAGATGTTTGAGAGAGACAAAAGACAAAAACTCTGCACTAGTTACCAGACCATCTCATCTAAATTCTACCAAACAGATCCCGTTGAGTTTGGAGCAGCGAGTTTTGGCGAAAGAGCAGTAAAAAGTGGGACATCTACAAAGGCCGCATCTGTCCGCAAACAACCCAAAATACGTGAAAAGAGCTACTTGAACATGGCTCGCTGAACACTTGCGTTCCTTGGCACATAGTAAACAGACAAGAGTGTGGATCAAACCCTGTCACACTTCAGTCAACTGAACAACCTGCCTGCACGTCTCCTTTTTCATTCAAGTCCAAGTTTGTAGTGCGCCTAATCAGGTATTCAGAAACAGATGATTGGTACGGTGACCGTGCATGCATGGCAAGGCTGTGGCGTCTGTGAGACTTTTGTTCTCAGCCAATTTAAAACTGTTAAAGCAGACCAAAAGAAACTCTCAGAGGTCCGTGTCTGGTCCTCGATGAGAGTGTTGACACTATTTAACCCCGCAATGCGGGTTTTGGTTTTCCATTCAGAGTGTGTCGACGGGTGAAACAGTGTTGTCGCAGTTTGACACTTGGCAAAAACAGAAGAGCTAAATTAAAGACCTCTCACGCTGCGTCTCTTATCAGTGCAGAGAGGCTGCGCTTTGTTCAGTCAGACAGTCGGATTCTTTTAAATACTTTACCCATAAATCTCTGTTTCTGAAAATATATTCATTTTGACTATACAGTCTGTGTTGTAGAAGCCTTTCAAGTTTTAAGCCTCTTTGAACTGAGCATGGTGAGCTAGCTACGTTAGCTAGCCAGCTTTTTTTTTAAGGCGACGTAATTCATGTGTCATCTTTTCTTTCTTTTCAAGGTTTTATGTATTCAGTCTTTTAAAATATCACCCGGAGTTCATCATTAAAGGGCAACACACATCATCAGCATCTTGACACACTACTTCTTGTAGTATTTCCCGGCGTAGACATGCATCAGCTCTCCAGAAAAAACTGCAATATTACATTCACTCTCTGGTTTGGCATATTGTGGCTACTGTAGCCTGACTACTTCTGCTCTCTGGGAGATGTATCTGGTGCTCCCGGGGAATCAAAGGGTGCGACATGTGTTGCACTTCTATCGCCATGTTAAATGAAAAATGAGTAACCCATGATCATTTTAAAAAGGACCATAAGCTTTTTTTTTCATCTTTTACTCAAGTTAGGGAATTATTGTCGGCTACTAAAACTCCCCAAACTAAAGTGCTGGAGACAGTATGACATTTGTTCTTTCTAGTGTGGTTTTTGTATCATTTATTAGTTGTTCATGACTTGTATCCAAGACCATTTTTTGGAAAACAGAGTTGGACACCAAAGTCAACAGTGGTACAAATGTCACAAGATATCTGTTGGCAGTCAAAAAGCTGAAAAGCTTGTTTTCAGTTCTATTTAGTTTAGTTTTCAGAGTGGGTTTGCTTGTTTCAGTTTGGTTTTTATTGATTAAAATGTTGAGTTTTAGTTTTCATTAGTTTCAGTGTCAGTTTTATTTTTTATTTTTGGGGTGTATTTGTCAAGGACAACATTTAAGAAGTTATTTCATTTCAGTCTTCAGTCAGACTTCATGGAAGAGAACCTGCTCCCTCTGAAGAGATAAACAGCTCATTCTTGCAACGAAAACACAACCATTCTTATTTTCAGGGGATTATACACTGATGAAAACATAGTTATGAATATTCTATTCAATTTCTGACATATTATGCCAATAAATTACACTCAACCTTTAATAGCAGTCGAATTTCCTGCTGAGGTCCAGTCAGTTTTAAAACGAATGCCTTGTTCACATCTTTACATACTGTCAGCTAGACAGTGACACAAATTCATTCAGTTTGTTAATGTATGTTTGGTAAAAAGCTGTGGATTAACATTGTCAGGTCAGGTTTGATGGCCAAGAGATGACACATATGACTTTATCCAGATTTCCTTTGCTACAGACGACCAAAATAGTCAGTCAGTCATTAGAATGACAAGATTCACGCTAAACGTCTTTTGATCAGAGTTGGTGACTTAAACTCTTGATAGTTATGATATTGGTCTTGATATGTTTTTCATTTTCAACATTTTGAGAGAGTATCTCCTTTCAGAACCTACCTATTGTATTAAATACACGTCTTTCTCACCATAACTTGTAGTCAACAAATAGTCAACTTTCTTTTTGACTAGCTTGTCATTTGAGGGATCTCCGCCAAGACGAATATTATGAGTCAAGCTTTACTAGCCTGTGTTCACTCATGATGAAGAAGACAGTGCTCATCAACACAAGAAGAACACGTGGCCTTGACTTCAAACTCTGATCATCATCCATGTCAGTTTCTCATCTTGAGTCTCAGCTGCTCATCTGCCCTCCTCCACGGGACGAGTCTCAGATTTCAGCTTGACGAACTCCTTGGCCACCTCATCAGCAGGCCTCTGGGACAGGATACGCATCACCGTCATGCCCGTCTCGTCGGTTTGGACGCGCGGCCCCAGAGGACACCAGCACACGCAGCTTTTGCGGTCAGCCACGTCACGCAGCTGAATCACGGCCATGCCGACCACCCGGTCCGCCCTGCCGAAGCAGTAGTCCTTCACCGTCACCTGGAGCTCATAGCAGTCAGGGGACTCCTTACCCAGGACGCTACAGAGCAGAGGAGGACATTTGTCTCAGCACATTCATAGGTGAAGAAGAGTTAAACAAGAGAGAGTTCAGATTTTAAACTCACAACTGGAAAGCCTCGTTGAACTTCGCCGTCCAGCTGTTGTTCTTGGATTTTGTGGTGAACTTGCGCTTCTTGTCGGCCAGGAAGGGACCGACCATGGAGACTTCGACAAAAGGCCGGAACATCCCTGATGTCTGCCACTTCATGTCATTCGCTGCGATGACTGAATGCAGAGAAGGAGGGGAAATAGAAGGAGGGAGAGAGAGAGAGAACACATGAGACAGAGTCGGGGGTAAACCCAATAAAAACCTCTGCTCATTCACCTCTACCATGTTTTTTTTAAAGGCTTAATTCAAGATTTAGGCCTGGATTTTAGATTAAGACTTGAATGAGAAAGAGGTTAGGTTTGGTACAGTATGTATGTAAATGTTTGTGTATTTTGAGTCTCACCTCTGACATTCACTTTGCGTTCCTTCCCGAGCATCATGTCGATCTGCACAACAGCCTCTCCGATGGGCTTCTCAATACCCGAGCCTGCGGAGCACAACCGCCACATCACACATTTAAATGAGTTAACAACATCTTTAAAGCTCACTCGCATGTTTTTCTATTATTCTATCTTGATCTTATTGCTGCTGCAGTGTCCCACTTTCTTATCTTACATTATGGCTTTGGGCAAACTTGTTAAATATTCCTTTTACTTACTATAGGGGGTGATGAAGATAATTTGAAAAGTAGGCAACATTAAAGACATACCGCTATATCTTATACTTTTGTAGTTTTTAATAGAGTAATTATTTCCTAATTTACAGCGTAATCTAAAAACCGTACCAACACACAGATTAAAGCTCTGCTACAAAAAGGATGATGAGAGAATGATGCAAAAGTTTTTGTCACTCTTTGAAAATGGTGGCGGACCCCGCCTCGCCACTGGAAACTCTACAGCGGCCACTGCTTTAAACTACTACAACTAGTTTTTAACTGGTTATGAAACAATTTCAATTAAACACTGACAGGACTCTAAAATCAGCAAAATATGGAAGTTAATATGTCTTTTATTATTGTTTCCCTTTTCCCTTTCCATTTCCTGCTTCATTTTTGTATTGCTTTTACTGCGTGAATGCACTTACCCCTCTATTGAAATGTTTAATCCTGGGTCTACCATGTAAAACACTTTGTGATGTTGTTTTGAAAAGCGCTATATAAATAGATTTTATTATTTCAAGTTTATTATAAAGCACCATTTCATGCAAGGTCCAGAAAGTACTTCAGTTTAAATTCATGAGCCTCTAATTTTTGGGTGTTCCTCCAAAATTCACTAAGGTGTTTGTTTTATACGAGGAACCCTACAAAGATGCAGAATGTGTGGAACCAAAGAAACCCCCTTTATCAGAGTGGACTTACCTCGGTCAGGTCGAATCTTCTCATTGCCAGTGATTCTAATGCCCATCCCATCATGCACTGAGAGGACAGGAAGCAGAGGAGAGGGTTAGGAAACTTGTTTGCATGTTGCACATGCAGTGTGTTTGTGTGTACGTGTGTGTGTGATCACCTTGCGTGTGTTGTGTGGTGACAAAGGTCTTGATGAGAGCGTCTGTGCTCTGGGAGTAGAGGGAGAGGGCGTAACGCAGTGAAGCCAGTTCAGGACTTTTCTCGACAAACGCCTTCTTCAGCCCGTTTCCTCCTGCGTGGAAGTATTGCTGAAGGAACAGAGAGCAGCAGCGTGATGATGAGAAATAAGCTGTGTTATGGTCGATAAGAATCAATCCCAAAGGGGTTACAAAAACAATGTAAGGACAAAACAGTAGATGAGAAATAAATTCTTATGTTTGATTACTTACCACCATTTTTGTTGTTTTTGTAGATGCAGTACTTTGACGTGATGTTATTTTGTCTGTCAGTGTTTGTTTATTTTTATTTTCTTCTTAATTTTGTGCAAATGACACTAACAGAGATGTAGTGTGCGTGGTTTGGGATTGTGAGGGAGCCTTTATGTTTATGTTCCTGTTGTTACTATGCTGATTGTTTTGTTTAATATAAACTGATTAAACTATTAGTTATGTTTTTGCATCTACGATATGTCACACTGGCCATTTTCACAATGCCAAGGACAGAATGAGAAACTTATGGACTTAGTTATATCATTATTCTTGCTGGAACATTGCTGATTTTATTTTATTTATTGAAAAAAATGTTCTGAAATAAAAGAGATACTGAACTTTAAGTTTAAATTATAATGTCTATTATTCTTTGATTTGGTCATCTACCAAAATCCATTTGAATTTTCAAATGCTTTTCACAACAAATATTGATATGTGCGATTAATTTAGAATAATTCACGCACATTCACAGAGCATGCCCTAGTATTATCATCACTATTATTTATGTAATTGTTTTTGTTGTTGTTGTTGTTGTTTAAATGCTCCATGCTTTTGAGTTGGAGGATAAAGGACCTCACTCTAAATCACTGCCTGGTAATATTTTAAACAATGGAAATCTAGTGTACACTGTATATTGTCTGGCATAGATGAGTGTTGAAAATAACTATGCAGCTAATGATACAGAGAAACATTTCTTAATTTTTTTCTGTAGTCTCCCATGTTTCGTAATGCTAAAGAATCATATAAATCTCTTGAAATGGTCAGTTCTTGCTTGATGTGAACTTTAGACATGTGAATGTGCAGGTCTTCACCTACCTTGATCGTCTCCAGGCCTGCATCGATAATTATGCACTGTTTGGGCGTCAAGGTTTTGGCTTCACCGCCTCCCTGCAGCAACACACAGAGTTTACACGCTGACATTAAACAAAGCCTCCTCATAAGAACAACACTAAAAACACACTGTGAATCATCAGTGTTCGACAGCTCGACAGAAGGACGTGAAAAAATCCAGCTCATCTTGTCTTCAAACTATGACCTCCAGCATGCTGCATTAACAGGCAGCCACCTGTGACTTAAGTTGTAGTTAAACTACTGTTGGATGTTGAAAAAACCAGGTAAACCTCCTAAATGCTCTTTTGAAATATAAATTTCATGACCGCAAGAACTTGTGAGGTTCTGACTGTCTTTTCTGGCTCCAATAACCAACCACATTATGACAAGTAATGTAGCAAAAACCAGGCTTTCAAATGTTCCTTCATAGTAATTCAAGTGGCTGCACCTTTTTCTGCTGTGTTACCTTGAGATTTGACAGTCCTTTAGCTGCTGTAAGGAGCTGGGCACCCTGCAGAGAGGAGGAGAGAGGAAGACATGGATAAGGAGGAGATTATATTAAGGCTTTATGTGATACTTTCATGCTTCATTGTACATCACTGTTCTCTGTAAAAAATACAAAATGCAGTAATTCAACGTGATTAAGGTGTCCACAGGAGAAAATAAAACATTCATGTGCAAATCATTCCAATATTTCTGCAAAACAGAAACACACCCGCTGACATCTGCCACTAGCTGGCGGCAGAGCACAGCTGCTGATCATACTAGCACTGAGATACTATCAGTATCTAAGACTACATAATATAAATGTACAGACAACAGTTTTGCTGATTTTATTGCATACATTTCATTTTGCTACAATGAACAACTTGCAGAGACTTTGCTGAGATATTATTTAAGACAGTAAACACAATGTTCACTTTTTCAATTTTGTCAAAATTAGGTTTGTGTGGCATGTAAGTGCAGTTAGAGGCCATTTTAGTGCATTTAAGGCATTTGAGTTGGACGACCACCTCTTGTGGCTCAAGGCTATATTATCTACTACTGTAATAGCAACTGTTGAACTGTGGGTAATGTAGGTGCCAGGTTTTGACTTATTTAAGTTATAGGAGTGTAAAGATAAATCAGATATGATTGCGTGCAGTATGGGGTTAGCATGAAGTTTTGAAGGTTATGTTTCAGGTTCATTCTTACCAGGCTGTCGTTGCTCTGAGGCAGGACGATTGTCTTCTCCAGGCTGCTCAGGACGATCTTCCACAGATCCTTCAGGATCCTCTTCAGCACCGTCTTCTCACAGATGTCAGCAAAGATACTGAGACTGGATCACACACAGACACACACAGACTGTGAGCTAAAACTTGTTCGGTCCAACAGCATTCTTTGTACAGTGGTGGTCATTGTAGAGGTCAGTTTTTAAATATTTGGAGTCCACCAGTCCTTCTATAACATACTTTCCTTCTTTCTTTTATTATTGACCTATGAGCTGCACATAAGAGTGAACATAATGACATAATAAGGGGTGGATATGATTCAAAATCAGTGTGCACGTTCACAGGATCATCGTGAATGTTTGATGTGCATGCACGTTGTGTTAGAGATAAATGTCTGTTCCATGTAAAAGACAAAAACAACAACAAACAAATAGAATATATTTTTTTTTAATAATATACTTTCTCTTGAACCGGCTTGCAATGCAACAAAATGTAGCTCTTACTCATGCTACATCTACACTTCACAGAAATGTTGACCATCAATGAAATGCTGTTACATTTTCTCTGTCTTCCAGTTGTCAGTATGACAATGATTTGGTTTTGTTAGATAACATCCTACATATGTTCTGCACCTCAACTGAAGGACATATGCTTGAAGGAGAACATCATTATTGTGAATTACATGATTAGATAGTTTAATTTTTTGTACAAATTCATTCACAGCCTAGTTCTGCTTCAGGTTTGGAGGGTACAGATTAACTGAGGATCGCCTCCTTCAGAGGACTGCAGGGTTTTTCAAGGACAGTGAACTTATGAAATTAGATCTGATCTTGTAACCCTTGTAATATTGAATTTCACAGCCTCTATAGCAAAGTGCTAACCAGACAACTGACAAGATTTCAGGATGTGTGTGTATCAGCAGGGTCATTATGGAACCTGCTCCAACTCATTCTGTGATAGCGTCGCTTGTTAAATCGCCGCAATCACCGCAATGCTCCTGACCTCATCTAGGACGAAGTGTTTCACATTAAGTAATTCAGTATTTACACTCTAAAATATTGATCCTGTTTGGGTCAATAAACAACCTTTAGACAGTTCCACTGGGCTGTTGTGAACTGGAGTCACTGTTATTTTTTTTATATGTTGCTGTTGGCTTATTTACCCAAACTACAATATAGTTCTTGAGACCCAGTGTTTGACACAACAAACTTAACTTTGACATGTAAATTTAATGTTGAACAAAACAATGTGACATTCAAAACTTTAAGTTTAAAAAAAGAGCTAGGTAGCAACCACAACATGTTTTAGTTTGGTTAAATATTCCAACAGTAATATGAAAAATAAGAATAACAATGGGTCAACACCACCTCTTGATTTTGGTGATTTTCTACTTACAGGTACTGACTGGGATAAGTTAAGCCATTGTTGTAATGGTGCTTCTGTACTGACCTGAGTAAATGTGATTTTTGATGGTTTTGTTGTGTGCTGTCATGTGTAACAATAATTTATATTTCAAGTTGGAGATCCACTATTGAAGCCATCTGTCAGCAGCAACAGGAGCCAATGTGTGTGTGTGTGTGTGTGTGTGCCATGCTTTGACTTACTTCCCATCCAGGAACTCCATGAGGGGCCTCAGCATGTTGTCAGCATCTGCCTCTGCAGTGTTGTGGTTGGGTGGGCCTTTGATCTGGTAGAGGATCTCAGCCATCTGACGCATGCAGCCATTAATACGAGACTGGAAACTGGAGGAAGAGGAGATGGAGGCAAACTTGGATGAGAAAACTTAAGCAAGGCTTGAACTAAGTAAGAAGTGTGTGTGTGTATGTGCGCGTGTCTGTTACCTCTTGGCAAATATGATGCTGAAGTTGTCGAGCACGGTGCTGAGCTTCACCTGCAGGTCATTGAGGATGTCAGCTGCCTCTGTGTCCAGCTACAACATACACATAAATCAACAGGAGGCGATAACAGGTTATTTAAAGCTTTTGCAACCAGTTATTCAGACACCATGAGATTCATTATAGCTAAAATGTCACATCTCAGCTCTGTGTTGCATTCAAGTGCTCTGAAGTCAAATTAGTTATTTCATTTTTCCTTTTTTGTGTGTTTTATCCCTCTTTTGTATGTCTTTCCATCTCGCCTTCGTTCTCACTATTAAGGGAACAAAATAACCTTTAATGTGAGAACAATGTAAGCCAAAATAAAAACGTTAAGTTTGAATATTGTCTTTGTGCCAGTGCTGGAACAAAGTGGCTCCAAAAGTAGCAGCTGCAGCTGGATGTTCTTTATGTGAATAAAGAACTGACTCTTCAAACTGAAAACATGTCAAAGAAAATTTATTTGTAGTGTTCCTTAATGTGACTAAAAAGTTGTAGATGAGAAAACATGTTTAATAAGCTCAAGATATTAAGTTGAACCAACAAGTGAATTAATATCAAATTTATTTGACCAGAAATGTCGATTTGTTTTGAATCATTACTAATTTACCTCAACTTGTCTTTTCAAATTAAGCTTAAAATAAACTTTCCAAAGTTAAAACAAATAGTTTTTATTTTTTACAGTGTACAGTAAAAACAAACAAGACCAAAGGCGGTTGTCTTTTTTGTGAGATCTATTTCAGGACTGTGAGTTGAAAACTTTCCAGCAAACACACGCTGAAGCACCAAAATCAGTATCAACACTGGTTCGATTCTCCTCGGTGCATTTTTGGATGTTTGAGCAGAACTGTGCTCGCAGTTTGCAGCAGAATAAATATGTATGAAGCAGATTCAAATTGTGGCTGAAAAGGAAAACACTGCACAGTGCAGTTCTAGTGCAGGAATATATTTTGAGTGTGTAGAAGAGATGAGTAAGAGTGCGTAACGCTGCATTTGTTTCTCAGTGTCAATGAGTGAGACGAGCGAATACAACAAGTGTATGAGTCAGAGACGCACAATGACTTGCAGTAAAGGCAAATTTTGCACGTGTATGACGCTGCTGGATGACGAGTACAGAGAAGAAAACAGGAAAGAAATGCTGACTAAAATGCAAATCGCAAAGATGCTACATTTCAGGTAAGTGGAGCGTGTAGATGTAACGGGAGAAACGCGTGACGAGCACATTCATGGCACTTCAAACCCATTCAACAGCATCTGAAAAGAGCTTTTTACGCTATAAAGAGCACACTATTTCTTCCTGAAGCACAAGCTTGAGGCCTCTACTTTTTTTTCTTTTTTTTTTTTACATTAAGTGGATTTGACAGCGTGAGGCTGTCACTGTCCTCGGTTGACTCCTTGAGAGTAGAAAGCTGAACATAATAACACATGATAAACCTGGTGGGAAAGCACACGGAGACTGAAAGGTGAAATAAAGAGGAACATACTCAAAAAGTGATCTAATACTAGCTGACTCTTACATACCAAAGATTTCAAGGTGATTTTATTTTATAGCTATTTTCATTACCCAGTGGTCAACATTCAAGTGAGATCTGCATGCTGACAAATGACAGGGACTTGTGAGTGCTGTGTGTTGCTCAAACTGGGGCCCCTGTTTGTTTATGGGCTTGTGGTCTGCCCCACCTGGTCTGTGGATAATTCAGGCGCAATGATTCAGCAAGTAAAATAAGTTTAACACTGAAATGAAAAACCATGGACACAGAAAACAGCACTTTTGCAGCTGAGTAAACAAGACTTTGGGTTTTGTGTTTTTGGTACATCTGAAGTGGATTTAGACGACACAAGCCAACTTTTGAGGGCAGCTTTGACATTTTTCTATACTTTTTACATACATCTTTATATACATACTGTAAATTGATTCGTGTGATCAATTTGTCCTCATAGTTTTGAATGGTTTGCATTAAGACTCAAGTAAATGCATAAATACAAAGAAATGACGGCAACATCTTGAGTGCTGCTAAACCAAGAAACAGACGGCGTTCAACTTGAAAAGATTTTTATCTGTCATGAACAGTGTTGGGCAGTAATATATAACTGTAATATTATTACTTTACCCAATAATATGTAGTGTAAGGGATTACAAGTTCCAAAACAGTAATAATATTAGTTACTAATCCAAGTAGCTCTGAGTTACTGAGTTACTTTTTGACCTCTGTTGGCTCTTATGATGACGTGTACATGCAGCAGGTCACAGCAGGTCACATCAGCTGCTACCGAAAAAGTTAAATGAAGGATGGAGGAGGAGGGAGAGATATTTTACACAGGGGAAGTACTGTCATTATTTTGAGTTCGCTTGGCTGGAGAGAGAATCTGTGGTGATGGAATCTAAATTGAAGGACACTCGACTTTGTTTGCAGTTCAACTTCAGAGCACAACAAGACTGCCATAAAGGTACAAAAATAATATAGTAATAATGAAACGAGTAATGCAACTGTAATTACTTTGGATACCAAGTAATAAATAAAGTAACATTATAACATTTTGGATTTAAAATGTCATCACCTGATCATAGTGACCTTTGAACACCAAATTGTAAATCAGTTTATCCTCGAATCCAAGAGCACATTTGTACCAAATCTTAAGAAATTCTCTTCTGCCGTTCCTCAGATAACACGTTCACAAGAATGGGACGGAGATGAGGTCACAGTGACCTTGACCTTTGCCCATCAAAATCTAATCAGTTGGCTTTGAGATAATGGGATGGACGGACAACCCAAAAACATAATACCTCTGCCCATCGCTGTTGCACATTAAAAAAACAAAAAAACAAATTATAGTTTTGATGAAAACCAGAACAGCTGGCAACACCTGTGTGGGTCTGACTACTCATGTAATATCAACAGAACGGTCCCATTTTTTACTTCTGAATTGACTCTATTAGCGTTAATACAGGATTTTATTTATGCAACAGTCAGTGATGCTGCTTTTGCAACTAAGACGAGGAGATATCAGAAATTCATAACTCCAACTTGGATTTACAAGTCAAAGTCTGATGTGAACCCTTTTAACCACTCAGCCGCTATGTTCTGAACAATATGATGTGAATGTGGCACATGCTCTCACAGACATTCACTTTTTTTTTTTCCATTTGTCAGTTGGTATAAAGAAATAAAGCTGCAAAGTGCTGCTTTCAGTGGTTGTGCAGCCTGAGGAATAAAGTGGCCTTGAGGAACCTGGTAACAGACCTTCAACAAACCTGTAAAACAGCCTGCAGCTCATTAGTATGCTGGACCTCTAGTACGCACCACATGTTACACCAGCCGAGTGGCTAGACGATTGCAAGATAAGGCACCCTAAAGTGTCTTTGTAGAAAGTGTGCCACTGATAACTATGCAACTATGTTAGAGGACGTTTGTCAAACTGGACTAAGACTGTGACTTTCAACTGACAGTGTTTTAGTATCCTGGATCATAATTGGTTAATGTTGCAGAGACTCAAGTGAAAGGTTGGACTGTCCCTTCAGACCAAGTCCGCTCCTGGTCTGAATCCAAAGATGAAGTGTGCAGCTGTGTTTATGAGAGATGCGAGCGTCGAGCAGAGACAAACATCTTTATAGGCATGTGAGTGTGTACGTGAATGTGTGAGGTGTCCTTGAGTGATGAATGAAAATACAAAACAAAACTCTCTGTGATATCAGACAGGATGATGAATCAAGAGCAGTGTCACTACTGATATGATGAGCCTGTACAAGGCTGTTATGGTCATTACAGGCTATGACGTGGCTCTGTTTGACAACAGTTAACTGTGATGCCGAAGAGACAGTCTGTCTCCTCTAAAGAGCTCCAGACGCTCGCCCCTTCCTTTGTCAAATACCCTGCAACGAAAACGCTGCATGCATGGCATTCATGGTGTTAAAAAGCATGCTGGGTAGGTGTTCTAAGCGCTGGTATGATTGTCCCCCATCGTGATAAAAACACATATGTTGTGTGTATTCAGCTGTGCCTGGATGAACATACGGTGTACTTTAGGGTCCTGGTTCGGGTGTTTGAAAATAAGGCCATCTTAGTTGTTGTAAAGTTAAAAGTTCCCTCTGCTAAGCTAACAGTTTCCCTTCTGTGTGTGCGCTGAGCTAGTTATAGAAGAGCATAACACTAAGAAAACCCAAGGTCGCCCAATGGATCCTGTAAAGGAACACTGAATTTGTAGAATTGTATTGTAATCTGTATTTTTGCCTGGTCCCAGTTAAACTGGGAGGACAGACAACAAAATCTTGTCTGCAATCTGGCTCCAAAGGGCCCCCTTCAAGTTAACACTTAGCATACAGCTAAGCACTCTGCATAATGTTAAAATACAGAGTGTCTACCCATTATACCCAGTTCTCAATAGATAGATAGAAACATGAGTGTTCACTGGTTCAACACAGTGACTATATCTTACATCATCTATTTGAAGTGAATATCTATTTTTTCCACATGAAGCTACCAAGCTCAGGTGTAGATCCTTTAAAACATGACCTTCAGAGGTACTAAAAATTCTCAGTTCACTTGGTGTAATTCTTTAAGACTCTAGGAGGAGAAAGAAAGTGATTACAAATAACTAAAAAGAACTGCTTTTGAGAAACACACACACACACAAGCCTGCATGTACACACTCTCCTCACTAGAACCACAGCCTGAAATTAGAAGCTTCCTTCACAAATACTAAGTGTTTGTCTGACTCTCTTATCTTGCTCTACCACCCAACTGTACCTTCTTTGTGGCAGCCGTGGCTTCAGTCTTTCCGGAAAGACACAAAGGCAAAAACAAAAAAGAAAAAAAAAAGACAAAAGTAAAAAGAAAAGTCACACAATGATGTTAAGGATACTGATGATTGAAGAAACTATAATATGCACAGACGCAGGTTTTCACATTATGGTATGCAGCAGGTAAAAATAGTATGGGGGTTTATTTTGGGTGGGTTTTTGTGATATTGTCTGGTGGATTGGGTAATGGTGAGTGGGTGATTTTAATAAAAGCTCTTATTTATTGCCTCTGGTTTATTGGGATGCTACAAAACAAATGGGAAAACTGACATCACCTGCAGAAATGTTGCACTGCTGTCTGATAATGACACTGCTACACCCTGACTTCAGCTCAGACAGGAATGATTCGTAAAATAACCTCAAGTATTCAACGAATGATCAGATAATTAGCTAATTAAAGCAGATATTTTTTGGGTATATTTACTACCTGGCTGGCCAAAGCTTTTACCAGTGCACACACTTAGGCTGGGTTGCACTGACAACAAAATTAATTTAATCTAACATTAGTTCTAATCACATTTTAGCGAAACTAGATTTAAAATGAATAAATCCAGATTTAAAATTTGAAGCAGAGCTCTCTTGCACAATTAAAAACTAATCTCAGTTTAACTTGATGCGACCAAAATTAAAAAACTGAATCAATACGGAGATGGTACACAACAAATAAATAAACAAACTTGAGTGCTGTTGGGACCTATTGAGTGTAAAATAGGTGGGAAATGGTTATTGGCTCCTCTGTATTCCTTAAATAAACGTTACATGGTTTGCTAGCTAGCTAGAAAGTTCACAAAATATTACATAGTTTACTAGACAGCTAGAAAGCCTAAGATAACCTTCTCATGATGGCTTGACAGAGAAACTCAAATTTCTTTACCTTGCTGACCAAATTAACAGTTAAGAAAAAGGGGACTGCCTCGTAGCATCTGACAGACTGCTTTAATGGATCAACTAAAGAACAGAAGGTGCATCATAAAACTGACTTGAGCTGACTTTGTCCCTTAACTTTCTTTGAAGAAAAAAAGTATAAAAAACAGTATAGCCTATGATAAAACTTAAATAGATATATTGTTGACATATTCATTTTTACACGCTTTGGGCCAACTCAGGTTTTTTTGATTTTACTGTCTTACACAAGAACTACCTACAGTATTAATGTTGTACATCAGGATGTAGGACAGGGATGTCTGTTGCCCCATGGCTAACAGGCTAATAGTCTAAATTCAGGAGTTGCATTTAAGAGGAGGATCAGAGGGAAAAGCACTACACAGAAAAAAGGGAGATGAATGTGTTTGGGCAAACAAACCTTGTTTACTTCCTCCTTTGACTTTATGAGAAAAAAAATAAAATAAAACATTAGACAGCTGTCCTCTGTAGTCATGTTTCCACCTTTTTCAGGATGTTCCCTTCAAATATGAAATATTCTACGGGAAATGATAAGCCTACAATTTTGAAAACGAGCGAAAGAGTTTAAATAAAATGTAACAAACAGAAACAAAATTAAATGACTAAGGCTCAAAGAAAAGAAGCTTCATTCTGGGGGGGGGGGGAAACACGTTAAATTGAATCAAGCGGTGCTCCTTCTGCCGAAGGACAAATAAAGTGTTTTGCCAAATGGAAATGATTCTTTGAATTGGATTCTAGGAAACGTCTGAGTCAACGGGGGCAGCAGATGGAGAGCGGAAGCAGCGGCGCGGTCACGGCCCACACTTACTCATCCCAAGGACCACTTACGCACTCACATGTGCACACAAAATGGTCAAACACGAGACCTAAACTAGACAACTGAGATGCAGTCACAGTCGCATGTGTGTAAACAGTTGATGAATGTGTTAAAAACACCCTCAGTTTACAACTGAGCCACACAGGCCACTTGGGACATGACATCCCAAGAAGATGTTACAGCTACACATTCGCTTTGACCAAATCATGCAGGATAGTTCTCCTGAGTGCATTTGTAAACTGCAGTTTATTAAGTTCACACTGGGCAATTCTGAAGTGAGGTTAGGGTTAACAGGTCACATGATTTTTGGTAACCAAACGCATGAAGGTGCAGCTGAATGTAAGCCCCCAGTCCTTTTTGCCTTTTAACTCTTTTCCTTTTTCTGGGCATCATTTTATCATCATTTTTCTGGTGATAAACAAGTCCAAATGTGCCTGATGTGACTGCAACATAATAAGTTACGATAGCGAGGGTAGTTAAGAAACCATTCTTGAACATTTGCTTGAGCTCTACAGTTTCGAATTTCTGTAAGGTCCCTTTTTACAAATTTAGTCTACTTACAGTAATAATAGAAACTTTTCTTGCTGCTTCTTAGTGTTATTTTTGAGGTTGAGCCTCCTTTTCTCTGTTTGACGGTGTTTTCAACAATTAAAGGTAGGTAACTTTTACAAAAATAACTTTTTGTCATATTTGTGGAAACTGTCACTATATTCTGACAGTAGAACAAGAGAAAGATAATATGTGAAAAATTCAGGCTCCTCTGGCTGCTCCTTGTGCTCCTAATGACATTTGCAAGAATCGACCAAAAACAAAGCAACCAATCAGAGCCAGCTTCCAACCCAGAACATTTTTATTTGATGACCTTGGAATGAGACTCTGCAATAAACTATCTCATTTCTCTAGAACCGCCAACTGCAGCTTTAATCACTGCACTCATATTAGTATTATTAGGTTTTTAATCTCAGTGGGGAGGACATCAAACATTAACGCAAATTATGAATATAGGAAAAACTTGAGAAAGATGCGTAAAGTTTTACCAATCCCTTTTGTATTCGCCTGTGCCCGTTGATCACAAGATATCTAAAGGGAGGATAATTATGTGCAGTTTAAGCACCCACCTGTTTGTTCTTATTGTCCTCCTTGGGGCAAAGACAAGAAAGGAAAAGTTTAAAGAGAAAGCCGACACGTCCATTAATCTCTCACTCTCACATAAACAACTGCCTTCTATTGAGCTAGCTTTAAAAGGAAAAAGGAACACATGAAGGAGGGTAAATCTGAGTAGATTTAGAGAAAACTAAGAGATATTGAAGAGGAGGAGGTGAAAGGAAACATGATTACAGTCAAACTAACCTGCTTCTCTTTGTCTTTCTTTTCAGCCTGCAAGGACACACACATTTGTGAGTGAGCCATGTTTAGATGCAAGAAGAACCCACTATAAAGATGTTAACACAAAATGACATTCACACATCATAACAGGCGCACACTTTTTGGCAGTTTTATGAAGTCCATCCTCCCTGTTCACCTTTAGTCCCTCCAGACAGTGACTCACATATTAATAACTCTTATTGTTGCTTTCAGGTGAGACTCTCGTAGGACCAGTTTTGCTGATTCTCAGGTTTTATATCAAGCTTCAATGTCCCTCTGAGGGGCGATAAAAACTTTGCTAAAACAAGCCTCGACATTTAAAGCATAAAACACACGCAGGATTTAGTTCAGATGGCTCAGATAGTGTCGGTCCAGATAAACATTATCACACCAGATGCATGATTTCAACCACTTTGAACCACATTGGGATCAGTAACACCATGACCCCACCGGGTTTTTAACAGACTTAAATGTCTGGAGCTCTTTGGAGTCTGCAGTCTGTCCATCCCATCACCGGATCATTTCACTAATGACTTGTGCTTGAACGTGTGGTGAGGTGAAAACAGCTGAAAGGATGTGGACTCATGTTCCTCCAGGGCAAATAATTGGACCTCACAACTCTGGAGTTGACTGTGAACTACTTTGGACCAAAACAACTAATTATTAAATGACAGTTTGAACTTTGGCCACAGTGCTGTTTGCACTGGTCATTACAGGACCAGTAGTAAATACTTTGGACCACAGAAATTATTTTTAACTGTGTTTTTTTAAAATACTTTTTCCTTTCCTTTCCAATTTTGAACAGTCAGTATCTCTCACAATGGGGTCTTTTCATTACAGGCACACTCCAGTCTCCTCCTCCAATTGACTGTAATGTAACTGCAAATTTTGCACAACCTGCATTTTTAAACAGTACAACAACTTTCTATTTTCTTCACATAAAAAAATCCCATCGCACGCTGGTTAAGCCTGCAATAACAGATTTTTTTTCCCTGGCCACTTGGGGGGCAGCGGCAGCAAGTTGTGAGCACAAAATAAGCATATCACCATCTTTTTAAGTCTTATATACGCTTAACTTTATGGTTCTTATTCTGCGTTTATTGCCGTACCACTGGAAGCTGTGCAGGGCAGTCTAGCC
The DNA here is from genome assembly GCA_027495735.1 of Lutjanus campechanus. Lineage (NCBI taxonomy): Eukaryota > Metazoa > Chordata > Actinopteri > Lutjaniformes > Lutjanidae > Lutjanus > Lutjanus campechanus. Next base: position 14,276 of record JAJHUR010109926.1, on the reverse strand, counting down.
AGTGGTTCAAGCGAGAAACAATCAGAACACACAACAAAGAGGTTAAAAAATCCATAAGCATTAAAAAAAATTGGTCATATATCACAATGTTTTTAGGGGCTACACTGCTGTCTAAAACGCTGCCTCTACTTTTGACTCTGTCTCAAAAGACACACTTTTGCAAAGTCTTCCAGCGTCGCCATGTTTGTTGTTGTCGGAAACTTGTGACTCTTTTTTCTTCTTTGGGGTAACTTTTGACTCTGAGCGGTGCCCTCTAGTGGATGTATTCCTTAACATACACGGCAACATAAAGGACACATGGAAGTATGTGGGCAGAGACGGTTACATCATTTAAAACAAACATATTTTTGTACATAAAGGGGGCATTAGTTGACATGGCAAAGCTGTTACCAAACAGCTTATTTACACATTCAGCAGGTGCGCCCACCTTTCTGGCCACCTGATGAATGTAACCCCAATATTCCCTCTGTTTTATCTCTGTTTTTGGTCTCCTCCAACTACTGAGAGAAACATCTGGCTCTTTTAGTTGCTAAATGCTCCAATGTCTGGTCACTGTGTTTTCTAAGCGTCTTCTCTGAAAACAGCTGCCTGTTGCAGACAGTAGCGACACCATGAGAGCAGTGTGAGTGAATCAGCACAGTAAAGTTGTGCTTGGACGGCTGAACAATGAACTGAAACTCTATAAAGCTAAGCCGAGCAGAGCTGCAGATTCAGGTGACAATTCTCTGTAGGTTCATCATTATGAGCGTCACTTTTCACACTGCCAAATTGTTTTCATTCTGCCATTTCATGCATACAACACACATCTCTAAATGCTTAAAAAAAACCACACACAGCTTGATTGCAAACACACCTTCTCCTCCTTGGACTGAGATTATGAAGATGGGAAATAAGAAAGAAAAAGAGACATGACATAAATGTTAATAAAATGAAAAGAAACACAACAAATGATTCATTATTACGATCAAAGTGTATATGAGGGCCCTTGGCTGATAGCTCACCTTTTCCTTATCATTCTTTTGGACAAAGACAAGAATGACACAAAGACATGTTAAGATAGAAAAAGACAGAAAACAAATAAAAGACATGAGGAGGACAATAATGGCAACGGAAATCATGGAAAAAAATCATGGAAACATGAGCACACTCAGACAGACACATTTAATCTCAATCAAGAGAACAGTGAAGTGAATGGAGGATCTGGTCAACCACATGTGAGGATTTTTAGTGAGCTCTGAGATGACGACAGGTGAAGCGAGGTTAGTTATGGAAATGTCAGATGATCCTATTGTAAAGAAATCAAACCTTCTCCTGCTCTTCATCACTGTCATCATAGGCTGAGGAGTCATCCTACAGGAGCACAGATGGTAAACAGCTGCTTTCAGCACATAATTGACAAACTAAAACATCGACTTTAAGTAAAAGATCTAACATAGCTCTAATTTCTCAAGACTTCATAAGTTTTTGGAGAAATTATCTGTTCAATGATGAATATTCTGCTTCATTGTTCCAGTCTGTCTACCAGACACCTTCCTTTGTTGTTTCCTTATATTGAACAGAGGAGACACACTGTTGTGAGATCTTAACAGCTGCGAGAGCTCTGTATTTTCTTTTTAACACCGCAAGGTAAAAATATCCCAAGGTTTTGTTCCCCACTTCAACCAGATTTTCAATCTTCTCAGAGTAATAGCGGGAGCCACGGAGCACCAAGCACTTCCCTGAAACGTCTTTTTATTGCTGCTAGCAGAGTAAAGAGAAGTCTGACGGAAACATTTAATTTTAAAGCAAGATGCTAATCTGCATCGTCATCAGGAGATAAATGCTGCACTCTTCCCCCTTCAAAGACTGGGATTGAGAGAACAGTGACAGAACCCAGAGATGACATCCACTGTGCATTTGATTTAAACCAACTACGTGCTTGTCTTTGAGTCAGTGCCAATACAAACACCACAGTTTCACCTGTGATGTTGCTGTAATGAACTTAATACTCTTCCTGTCGTGGCACACTGTTTCCCTATTGGCTGTCCTGCATGACTGTCAAGATAGGGCGTTTGACTGGCAACCGAACGCTCAGTTTTCTTGTTGTTTCATATATGCACGGGCGACCAAGCCCTGGAAGCTCCAGACAGGAGCACATGCCAAGTTTGCCAGGGTTGTGCTGATGTGACGATCCGATATTCTACACAAAATAACAGAATGAAGGCCCTCTCACACCAGGGACGAAACGAAAAAAAAAACAAAAAAAAACTAAAAATTCAAGGACTATTTTTTTGTGTAAATGTTTCACACAATGTCTTGACATTAACATCCGCATTCCACCACAAAGTAAATCTACGCACCATCACAAAAGCATGGAGACTTCAAAGAAAAAGCACACCTATGCACACCCAATACTGAGTGTGAATTTGGAGAGGGGGGGGTGTCACCCAGTTGGAAGTTTGATACACAAACCATTGTCAAACTGAAGCTCATTTGCTATTCCTCTCCACATGCTGTCTTTGAAATAGTTGTCTCAGTAGTTTTTTCTCCTTTTATCATATAAAACGAAGTTCAATGAAACAAGTGACGAATGTTTTGAATGTGACAACATGCAGTTTGATTGGGCAGACTGTATTGGTTGTTATACAGGTTTGAAACATATGCCGACATACAAATTACGAAACGAGGAAAATGCTTTTGGTGTGAAAAGGCCTTAAAGCTGCATCAGGCAGTATTTCTAAGGAAAACCACACATCTTCTCGGTGCAAAACACAAAATGAAACAAGAAGTTTTCAAACAATTTCCTCTGATTGCCAGTTGGGATCACATTAAGCAGCACTGAGCAGCTTTAAATGAAATTAAACTCAAAACAAACAGTATCTTCTCTTCCACTAGATACTGGGTGTGTGGGTGAGGCTTGCAGTTTAATATGCTATTAAGATTCTACTTCGTTTTGGTAAAAACAGAACACACACAGATGAGTCTAGCTCACAGACACAACACACAAAACACAAAGTCTTGGTTGCACAAGGACCTGATTTCAAGCACAATGACAAACTGTCACTGGGCCTGACCAACCAACCTTTTTCTCCTTCTCTTTGTTGTCAACCTAAAGGCAGACGGGACAATACAGGACAGGCGAGGGCGGGGCAGATAGGGAAGGATGGAGCAGCAAAAGCAGGACAGCATTAGCAACCGTGCCTTTTTACAAATTCAACTATGTTGTTTTTATTTAAGGTAACTCTTAAGATCCAACAGAACTTCATAACTGGTAAACCAACAGCTGTATTATCGAATCAATGCGTGAGAGCAATAAACATTTACAAGACAGAAAGACAACTGGAAACTTATTTTTGAACAGGCTTCTTGAGTGGAGCTGCACTGCAGAACAGTCTGCACACACACGGCATTGCTGTTAGTTGTGAGGACACTGTATTGACTTCTGTTTCCTGCCTGAAGGACCCAAACTACCCAAATCTTAACCAAGAGCTAACCCTAAAATAAGTGATTTGCCTAGTAGGGAATTGCCAGTGTGTACAAGTTTGTACTTACAGCCTGATGAGTACTGTACCACACCTATTCACTAAACTTTGTACTTGTAAGGACCTTCACTGTGATAATGCATTCCCTCGCTTCTAAACCCCAAAAGTTAATCAACACACCTAAACCCAACCTTTAATCTATGTTTCTAATGTTGCCTTTCATCATTTCCATAGAACATTTGGCATCAGTCATGCATCAGGACATCTATATGAAAGCAATGCAAACACCCAACATATATCGAAAGATCAGTTTCTATGCAGATGATGCATTGCTTTTCCCACAAAACCCTCCATACACACTACTGTACAATGAAACAAAGTCTTAACATGTAGATAGTCCTTTGTAGAGGCAAGGATCAGGCAAAATGTTTTCACTGTACAAAAATTATCACTTTCAGCTCAGTCTTTGCACCAGTCAGTCTCTGCATGGAGCCATTTTATTGCCATTTTTGTCACACATGCACAAATGTGGGTGAAGCTTCCAAGGTTAAATTCGAACCTTGTTGTGCAGAATGTGGGCAGTGCAGGATGTAGCCAAGTGAGGTCAACCATGGACATTTCTTTGCTGTTGGTTAAGGCAACAACTTCCATGGTCAAAGTTCAAATAGGAGGCAAATATTCATCGTAACCCTGCCCACTGTTTCCCTGCAGCCTCATCTGCTCTGACTCCAGTCTAGGTCTCCTGCCCCTCGTCTCAAGCTTCACAGGCCTTCATTCTCTTTCCTCAGCCTCACAAAAATACTTTATTTCTACTATAACCTGTCTCCTTGCTGTGACTGTCTGCACTCGGGTTCACATGCTTCATCATACATAACACTCTCTGTGCAAAAATACATTCTAAAGTTTATCTGAGGCTAAGGTTACAGTCTTGTTTGTACAAAATTCCTTGTTTTTGTTCTGACTGCAGTGCAACAGGGAAATGCTGTCTGGAAACAGACAAGAGGGAATTTTAAAGTAAAAGGACTGTAAAGTTGGAATATATAAACTAACTTAGCTTTAGATAAAGTTTAGAATGTATTTTTGCACAAAATGAGGACTGCAGATATTGAAAGTACACACAGTACATACAGCATGAACAGCAAGCAAAAACTGTTCATATGGGTGTCACAAACTAGCAGACAGCCAATGTAAAGTCACCCTTGCTTCACACATTTATAATCTGAGCACAAATAAAATAAAACTACAAAGCAGCCTTGAAGACCCTTCTGAAAAACACCAAATCTTGGGGTGCATCGGGGGTTCTTCGTTAAATGAAAATGAGGGTTCCCCTTTACAAATGGCTCCTTTATGAAGGACATCTTCAAGGAATATTACATTAAAAAACTCCTCGAATGTTACACACAGTTTTTCAACTAGCACATGAGGACAGTAATAATTAAGAAGCATGACAGGCTTAAAATGATTCATTGTAGGGTTCAATCAAATTGGCCTGAGTACATTCATGAATCTGGAAATTATTTCAAAGTCCTTACAGAGAGGGAACATATTTTTGCACATGCTTGCTTGAACACCACTGCGTTCAGAGCAATTGTTATGACAAAATAAACAGATTACATAGGAGAGGATAATATATTATATTATCCTCTCCTCCAAAGTCCCCAAATCTAACAGCTGCACATTTAGCTGGCTACAGCATGTGTATCTTCACTATAACACCCCATTTAACATCTGTTAAGATAACAGCAACTTTGTTCATTAACCAGCACAGTCAAGATGCTGCCACGCTTTCTTTCTTTACCCTTAGCTCCAAATCTGACTTTCCTCCTCCTCTCTGACATCCTGCAGACCCCCGACAGTCAGCTGACAAACTAAACCATTTCAAGAAGCCATTTAGTGGCGGCTAAATACAACATTTTTATGCACTATCAAATTCAATTATCTGGCAGCCTACTGTCTAGTCTATTAAGCACTCACTAGAGGAGGGAGGCTGTGTTAGTGCCCAGCTGTAAATGTGTTAAGGGCATCAGTAACATGTGGTATCAGAGGCTTTATGGCCACTTTGGCATGGAGAGATTTATCAGCTGTGTTTATGGTGAAGCAGATGGGGAGTTCAAGGGGGATAGCCATCACGTGATAATGTGTTCCTGTGATTTTGGACAGTTTATGATCAGAAATTTCTCCTAATGCAGGAAAAAAGACAACCAAAGATTTATACCTCATACGATGTGACATGGATGATCTTAAGTGTGCATGTTTTTATTTTATGTTTAGTCTTGTAGTAAAGTTGCTTGGAGGCAACACACAGTCCCTCCATTTTGCTTCTTTGTGGAATACGCCCCAGGTGCATTTCTTCTTTTACAAATAAAGCATATATTGTTATAATTTTTGTAATCCTAAGCCTTTCTGGTAAGGTTACTTCAAACACAAGAACAGAGTACTGTTTTATTCTCACCAGAACAAGTTGTCCTTTTTTGCAGTGTTTTCTTGCTCTTGCAGAAAACACTTAAAAACACTGCAATGTGCATCACAATTTTAAAAAAAAAAGATGCAGTAAAATCATGCAAGTTTGACCACAAAAAATCCTACAAAATCCTGGGGGGACCGACTACAAATTCGACGTATAAAGTTCAATTACTGAGAACTTGAGGAGGAATCTTGAAATCTGTGATTATGCATCCATGCAAAATCATTTGCTGGGTGGGAGCATGACAGACATTGCTACCTTTGTTTTATATCTCGTTTTAAAGAGTTTTAAAGTCTTTTAAAACTTTGTGTCCCATCCTTAATGCTACTATATTGTGACCAAGACATTTTGACAGGGAAAATGAATGAGTTGTACTCTTCTCTCCCTTCATATCTACATTTAATGTTGTAAGGCCATTTTGTAAGGACACAGTCACAGAAAGTTCGACATCATTCTCAGGTTATGCTTCTATCTCCTCCGTTGATATTCACTAAATAAGACACTAATGTATGAATGATTCTGCAGTGAATTTCTGCTTTAACCAGCATTTATAACTAGTCAAATTCTGAATTTGACAAGCTGAATAAATGTTAAAAAGTTGTCAAATCTCCAGATAGATATGATATAAAATGTCCAAGATTACAGGAAAATGACATAACGGTTTTAACAGAGGATTCCTGCCTGATTGTTTTTCCTTCCTGAGTTTCCTCTTACCTCAGATCCTTCTGAGTCTGAGCAACCAGACTGATGTTGAAATGGAAACAACAATGAGAAAAGAAAATGAGAAGAAAACAATCAGAAAAAAAGAATAAAGGACATTGAAGCAAACTGAATGAAAACTCAGTGGGATCGACCTAGAATCTCTCTCTCTCACCTTGGACTCCTCCGACTGGCAGCCACAGAGATCGTCCCCATCCCCCAAACAAACAACAGTTATTTTAAAATATGAAGACAAGATTAATTAGCCAATATGAAAGTGATTTGTTTTTTTGTTTTGTGTTTTTGCTGGCAGCTTTGCTGATGCAGCCTACCCACCATGTCATCCTCCCTTTCATTGTCACTGATGGCCTGGTACAGAAACAAACAAACAAATTATATAAAATGATTATATAAAATGTAGGACAAAGAAAATGTGATTATATAAAGAAAAACAAAACAAAACAAAGACAGCACTGTAAGGAATTGATGCTCTGTTCAGATTTTGTCAGAAAAATGTCTGGTATGCATGGCGTCCACAAAAAGAAATAACTAAATACTGTTAGACACAAGTTTAAACTAACTTCTGATGACAGTCACTGTAGATGAATTTGGTTACACCACATTGTACAAACTCAACAACATCAGCCAGTGAATTATTTTATTTTTCTGATCTGAAAGTTTTTACCTGAGAATTAAGTGGAAGCATCACAGAGGATGCAACTACAATATATGTGGCCAAAAGTATGTGGACACCCCTGTAAACATGTAAAATATTTTAGACAATCATTATGCTTCATGTTTGTCCCTTTGCTGTTTCAACCCCTCAGTGCTCAAAGCCAGCTCCATAATGAAATGGTTTACCCAGTTGGTCAGGAACTGGTCTGCACAGAGCTCTGACCTCAACCCTATCCAGCATCTTGAGGATGAATTTCAGTGCAGACAAACAATTCTGTTGTGCAGATATGAGGATGTGTTGAGCAAATCTCTGCAGCCTGCTTAAAAACTTGTGGAAAGCGTTACCAGGACAGTGGAGGCTGTTAGCTGCAGATTAGAGCGCATATTTTGAAATTACATATTTGACAAGGTTGTAATGTTTGGGTGTCCACACACTTTTGGCTATTCAAGGTATTTGCTAATTAAACAGAAATGAAATTGGTCACAAACATGAGAAGAAAAATTACTCTTTTGGAATTTGTGAACGATTTCAGAAACTCAGACCTTACAACAGACCTTTTTTTCACAGCAAATGTGAAAAAGCACAGGCGTAACCAATGTCCCAAACAATGGCAGTGAGCCAGCGTGCACATCAGGACACAACCAGTATGAAACCACTAAAAATTCCACTTAAAAGTAATGTTCTCCACACTGAACAATGAGGTTTAAGGTTGTTGACCCACCTCCTCATCACCCTCCTCGGGTTCCTCCTCGTTCTCAAGCTTTTGAAATGAAACAGCAACGTAGCAGAAAACACAGTTTGTTGTTTTTTACATACATTATATGAGGCGAAAAATAAAACCAAAGTTTGTTTCTGGGAGTGAAAACTGGGAGTCTAGGAAGGAGGAAGAGGAACAGTTCGAGTTGATCTCGTGTTTATGAGTAAATTGGGATCAACCTAAAAATAACACACGCTAACACACACTCTACTGGGTAAAAAGAGGGTTGACGTGTTGGCAAGAGGTTCAGGGTGGGTTGTTGCTTTAATGAACTTGTTTATGGTGGGTGTTTGTGTTCCGGGAGCAACAGGGGGGACTGGAGGAGAGCAAAAAAGAAGTCTAAACATACCCTCTCCTCCTCAGCAGTTATCTGTAGAGAGAAACACACACACGCTCAATCTCACAGCCCCCGTATGCACATGCACGCACACATGGAGGTTTCACTTTTTTTTCTCAACACCAGCTGCACCTTTCGCACCTTCATCTGCAAACAAATGACTAAAACATGATGAGCTCTTATTGTAGCGCTCTCTCCAGAAATAATATTCCAAAAATATATCAGCAAAGTTACTCTACATTGAAGCAAGACTGAACAGACGAGCGAATATCGCAGGAGAAACACAAGAGGGGGAACTTTTCATAAAGCAATCACTGAAGACTCAAAATATCTGTAGATTTAGTCACACAAAATACTACATTTTCAACTCTATTTTCCAAGTGTTCCACATTGCATATGAACGGTTACAACCAAACAGAAACCTCTTATCATTATTATTATTATTAATCCTTTTTAAAGCTTTGAAAAATGTCAACTACAATCAGAAAAAAAGATTCCTGGATGCATTTAAAATCAAGTCTGCTGCTTCTCTCGATGAACCCAAATACATATGAAATGGTTCCATTACAATAATTAGGTCACACCTGGAGGACGGTGAGTTGACCCAGATAGGTTTGTCTATGTACTGTCTGGAATATACCAATACCAGCAGGACGAAAGGGTAGAGGGTTCCTGTTGGGGATTTCACTGACTTTTCCAGCCTTCTTTCAAGATATGCCCACGGTGCTTCCTTCAAATGGGGTCATGTTCATAAAGAGTCGATTCTCTTGTGGTATTCACAACATCGTAAGAGGAACTTTTTGGAAAACTACGAGTTCAGGAGTTCAGGAGTCATGTGCACAATCTCCAATGTCGTAATCATGACTTAATGAGCTCCATTTGAAGGCAGCAAATGTGTGCACGTTTTATATTTGAAAATCCAGAACCAACTTTTGAATTAGCTGTGATTTAGTCTGACTGTTGGTATAAGTCTGCCATTCATGACTATTTCAATCAGTTCTCCTCCCCTTAAGCTTCAGCCCTGACACCACGCTGACCACCAAGCTGATTGCTATTGGTTTAAAGAAATACAAACCAGCCAGAGAGTTATTTCCCCTATATTGATACGATAATGGATTCAGCAAGACCTTTCTTCTGCACTGGCACAGCGTTCAAGTATGAAAATAGGTCTGAATATGACCTATGACCAAGACTAGCTGTCATTTCTGGTAACATCCACCTCTAGAAAAGCAGCTCTGGCACCGGATCTGCAAGAAAATGTTTTACAACATTTTTCTGATCACAAAACACTATAGCGCCCCAAACAGCCATCTGTACACCGTGCTCCATTATGCATATTGTTAATTTAAACCTTTGTCCTTCATGTTCCTCAGTATTGGCTAGTATGACATATTTCAATGCATGTTTCCATTTGAAATCTTTTTCATCATCTCTGATTATTTTTCTTCTCTCTGGTGTCAAAGATTTTTATCATCAGTCAGAAACCTCTCAGTCAGCTAAGATTTTTGAAGTGTATGGGCAAGTGCAGACCCGGACCCAGGGTGAGTCTGAGTGATGCCTGGATTATCAGACACGTATGCACAGACGGCTGTGAACACCACAGAAACTGAGGCAGCTGCTCAGAGGAAGAGAGGCCTTCCCAGATAGCGTTATCTTCTGTCTTCTGCTTAGAAGTGATGAATTTACAGCTCACAGTAAGTGAGCCATCTCTGTTTCTGACTTTCGTTTGATATCTAGTGCCAGCAAAGAAATGTTGTCGCACATTGCGATGTGTTGTTAGCACAGATATCACACATTAGCTTGGAGGATTGGCTAGTTTACTCTATCATGAACGTAGTTGTCATCCTGAATGTCCCGCCGGACCCCGTTCACAAATCCGGGAATTAAAAGAGCATTGCTTGATAGTTCAACATATATGAAAAAAATGAATGAATAGTCAAATAATCGCATTGAACAACAAAATCTGATTCAAATGACAAAATTCTGAGTTGGGAACTGCCCCACTATGTACAGACCACCATGGTTCACAGTGGAAACAACCTTTGCCAGTTTGACAATCATTAACAGTCTAACATCTTTTAAAACATGCTCCTGTCTGGAAAAGACTCTCCAGTCAACTCGATTTTTCCAACCAATTTGATGGGGATGTTAAAACACCTTGTGAATAAAGAAAATTACACTGAAACACTGTCAGTTTTCAGTCTTGTACCCCGAAAAGACCCCAAGCGTTCAATCAGTGGCAGCAGGATGAAATGAAAAACCCCAGCCTCAGTGGCAGATGATTAAAAACCGATGGTGCAGGTCAAGTGTTAGGTGTGTGTGTGTGTGTGTTCATCTGTTAATATTCACCTGTTTTGCTCCCATCGACTCAAACATCTTCTCCAACAGGACCCTCATCTGCTGGATGTTGTTCATCAGCACACAGGGCTGGAGGAAGATGGATGAGGGAGTCCACAGGTGTGAGTGGACGAGAGAGAACAAAATGAGGGACACAGAAGATCACGTAAAGAGGGAAAAGTCAAAAAATGAATGAAAGTCAGACAAGAAAGTAAAGGCGGTGACGAGGGAGATGAAAGAGCCAAACGAAGAGAAAACAACAGAGATGAAAGTTAAAGAGTTACACAAGTGGGCAGCAGCAACTAAAATATTAATCCACTCCGCAGAGATTGCACAAGCTTTTAGAGTACTTGGTCTCTTTCTAAATGAGAGATGAACTCAGAGTGAAGTGGTTTGGTAGCAGAGTGGTGACACAGCAGTACTCACTATCTTCTCTTTCTCACAGTAGGAGGGGAAGCTCTTGGCCAGCAGGGCACAGTACTGCAGCAGCACTTTGGTGATCGTCTGAGGAAAAAAGATAACAAACAAACACAGGACATGTTTACATGGGAACTTCTGGAGTATAAGTCTGAACATTGGTATTTACTCCTTTAGTTTGATTTGTTTGGTCGGGAGAGGACACTGCTGTTCGAGCTCAGGTGGTATCCAATATTCACTCTGTAGCGATGTGGGCGTCTTCTTGTTAAAAGAGCTGCAGGCAGTTTGTTAGAAGCAAAGGTAAATCAGTCCAAGTGAAGACTTTAGTCTGTCAGAGACACGCTACGTCTCAAGTCTTCATAAATTACATGGCATTTAAATATTACGAGAGCAGTGCCCGTTCTGGGTGTTGGAGCACATGCCTGTTTGAAACGGGCTTGGCTCCTGGTACTGCTGCTTGCAGTGTTGTTTGGAGGAATGTCTGCTCAGGGTGCGTTTTGAATATGAGCCCATTCAGACTCGGCGGGCTGCTCAGGCTCCAGAAATGCAGCTTGTACCATTCTTGAGAATAATTCGTCTGATCAACTTCACACTCGAGAATTCACTTCTTTGGGGCCTCGGCAATACACCTGCCGAGCGTGGAGTCGATCGGATGGATGGTTCTCAAGTTCTGTGAAGGACAGACAGAAGGATTTGCTCCTTTGTAGTTAGATGATGCTACAGCATCGCTTATTGGCCAAATGGCACCACATTTGTCATGACTGCAAAGGAAAAAGCATTCAGGAGATATGACATTTTTTAAGCCCTGCTCACAGCATTTGAGCAAACATCTGAGGGCCATAATTTGTAGGAAGAGTCGCAAAAACATGGCGGAAAATCAATATGGATGCAAATGGGAATGGTTTATATTTTTGTGTCTCGACCCACAAAATCCAATATTTTTTTTCCGAGATCTACCACTCAAAAGTTGCAGGTCAAAATGTAAAGTTTGTTGTGTTACGATCTGGGGAAATTACACCAAAACTCAACAATGCGCTCCCTCGGGTCCTTGGCAGTACACTTGCCAAGTGTGAAGTAGATCAGATGAACGGTTCCCAGAAAAATTAAAGGACAAACATATATACAGACAGACAAAGATTCTTTCCCTGATAGTTAATTTTATACTTTCCTGTCTTTTCAATGCATTGACCTAATAATCAAATGTGTACGGTGTGTGGCTGTGAATGGCATGACTTTTGCTTTCAAGACTAAAATAAGTCAATTGACTCAAGTAAACAGCTCTGGATAGAAGGCTAACCAAACTGAAGGACCTATGGTTATAGGAGATGGATACTGATGTCTGATGACAATTCCTCGTGGTTAGAAAACTAACAGAACAAATCAAACAAAAAAGTCTTTCTAGTTGGCAGTGTGTTTAGCCGAAGTTAAAAGAGATGAAACTGGATGTGTTGGGAGTGACGGTGATTACAGAAAGCACAGAGGGATGTGTTCATTGATTTGGAAACATATCTTATTTGTTATGTGCTAATTTCTGTTTTTGTAGCCACCCTCCTGCCAATCACAGACTGTAGGCGACACTCAAGGGACATGTTTTTGCTTGGATCTCTCTTGATGAACATTTTCTCCAGGCACTGTCCTCTTAGCTTGTTCAGCCATTGTGGCTATTAGCTCTCACATGCAACAAGCCAATTCTATTCTCATCTATTTTAAACAAAGCACC